>JADBJO010014489.1:0-47433 GCA_016801955.1 Conus betulinus
ACTTACTTTTTTTTATATTTATCCTCAACCTCAGTTACTTTGTTGAAATACCTTTACTTAATGAATTCTAACCTAAAACCGATTAGATTATCGTTAAGTCATTTGCCCGAAGGAACACCTAGCACATCCACATGACACAAGATGAGACCAGAAGGAATTCGACCAAATAGTCACACCAAGATGACGACCCCATAAGAATTGACCAATGGTATCATCCTACAGAAGACAGACGAGATCGGAATCGGCCAAGGGTCAATTTACGACAGAGGAATCAACAGGTCAGCCTCACCTCTGTGCACTTTTCCTGGTCTATCACTGTCCAGCAGGGCGTCCTTTTCAGCAGCTGGACCCTGAGGGTCATCGCTGGCCTCTGACGGCAGCACCACAGACTAGTGTGTCGTGTCAAGGTCACAAGTGTCAGTGCTCAAGGGTCACAAAGTGGCAAGGTCAATTTCCAGACCAGCTTTTGGTCTGTTACCCTCAGGTCGTTGCTGTCACCAAGGTTAAGTGGTAGGTTCGCAAGGTCCATTATTGCTCAGCTGACCAACCCAGCCCTTCAAAACAATGTCACCACGTTAGACATGAGGTTACTCTAGTAATCCTATAAAATATATCATGTCATATCAAAATACAGGGCATACCAATATTCAATAAAATGGGCCTTGATGAGAGAGCACGCCCTGTCCCTCTGAAGTTTTCAACATAATATTGCAAGTGTAATTAATGCATTTAAAAAGCATTCCGAAAGCAACACAAAAAAATACATTATAAAGGTCCATCATCAGTATCAACCGATAGAATGGACAACAATACAATTCAGTGTGGTAAAACGGTTCACTACAGTTGACACATTGCAATATGTAAACCAATAATGTTTATGTTAACATCTTACACACATTATCCAACCCAACTGGTTTATGTTTTTCTCACATTATCCAACAATTGATTTACCTCTCCTCACTGTAACAAACAGGTGGTTTCGTTTCTTCACTTCACATACTAAGTGGTTTACCTCTTCTTCACATCATCTAACAAGTGGTTACACTCTTCCTCACATCATCCAAACAAGCGGTTTACCTCGTCATCAATTATCTAACAAGCTGGTTTACCTCTTCATCACATCATCCAACACCGTGGTTTACCTCTTCCTCACATCATCCAACACGTGGTGTACCTCTTCCTCACATCACCCAACAAGTGGTTACCCTCTTCCTCCACATCACCCAACAAGTGGTTTACCTTCCTCACAGCATCCAACAAGTGGTTTACCTCTTCCTCACATTCATCCAACAGGTGGGTTACCTTTCCTCATATCATCCAACAGGTGGTTTACCTCTTCCTCACATTCATCCAACAAGTGGGTTACCTCTTCCTCAAACTGTTTGTGGGCGATGGGCCAGTTGCTGCTGAAGATCTGCCACTTGGCTGTCCTTGGTTCCGAGACAGTTTTTAACCTGCCAAACAAACCATCTCATTAGCACCCAGCTGCTCTATGCACATGGAGATACAGGAAGTATCATGGAACCATGTTGGATACAGTGTAGGCTCTGCACATGGAAATACAGGAGGCGGTAACAGAACCACACTGAATACAGTGAAATGAAGACATTACCACTAGTCCAAAGCTCTGCCTCCCCACAACACCTCTGGACTTCTTGGTCCTAGGACAGCTCTGAGCTACGACACGACTGACATTCAGAATCTGATCTGATTCAAAAGTCGTGCACATCAAGAAACAAGAAGGTTGGAAGAAAAAAAAGTTTACAAGGAATTTACCCCTTAGTCATCAATCCGCCTCAAAAGTCTCAAGTTCATAAGATGTTAACCTCTATTCTTTCCAGAGGGGGTGAAAATCACAAAAACAAACAGGTTTGAAAAAAAAAAAAGTGACAAGGAAATGTAACATGATCCAGATGATCCTGGTGACAAAACACTGGAAGCCAGGCTGTGCAGCAGAAAGTCTGGCCATCTACAAATATTTTTAATCCTAACTGCTAAAACTGATCAACAAATTTTCACAAGCAAAACATTGTTCAATATGTATCAGTGATGGTTGTGTGCAACAGCATTAATATATTCTAGCGTTTGACTTCACAATGTCCCAATACATGATTCCAAATCCAATTTTTCCTCAGGCTTCTTATTCAGCAGTTTCAGAAGTATACAGTCAGTCCTTCAATGCATCAGTAACTATTGATTTATTAGCTGATTTGAAGAGAAAGCAATCAAACCCATGTGTCTCAAAAACTGAAGCAAAGCACTATACTCAGAACACATAGCATGACATCAGACTATCTACTGAGCTTCTGTTCATCAAATTAATTTACAAGGCTAACACGGAGAAGCTGATAAATAATTTGCCACCAGTGGTGGTGGAATGAAAACTATTCATTGATGAGTTTACTGAAAAAATCAATAAATGAGCATTTGACAGAGAAAGACCCAAGATCAAACTGGCAAGATTTTCTCGTCTATTTTTGGATAAGTAGACACGTTTCAACTCTATCAAACAATGCAGGTGTAAATTAATTCTGATATGAAAAAACTATATATTCAACAACAAAAAAAAGCATAACACGGAGCAAAAATCAAGTTCACTATCCATCTGTTTTCAAACACCATTACCTGATTAAAAAAAAAGGAAATGCTGTGAACAGAAGACCATGGCAAACCTGAGGATCTGTTTGTTGCTGTTTAGGACACTGGGGTGTGAACAAAGGACACTGAGCCACATGAGGGTCTGTGTTGTGCTGTTGGACACTGGGGTGTGAACAGAAAGACCACTGAGCCACCGGATGGGTTCTGTGTTGTTGCTGTGTTGGACACTAGGGTGTGAACAGACGGTACTGAACACCTGGAGTCTGTGTTGTTCTGTGTTGGACACTGGGTGTGGACAGAAGACACTGAGCCACATGAGGGTCTGTGCTGTACTGTGTTGGGCACTGGCGTGTGAAAACAGAAGACACTGAGCCATGTCTGTGTTGTACTGTGTTGGACACTGGCATGTGAACAGAAGACACTGAGCCACCATGGGGGTCCTGTGTTGTACTGTGTTGGACACTGGGGGTGTGAACAGAAGACACCGAGCAACCTGGTGGTCTGTGCTGTACTGTGTTGGACACTGGCGTTGTGAACAGAGAAGACATGAGCCACTGGGGGCCTGTGTTGTACAGTGTTGGGGGGGGGGCACACATGGAGTGGGCGAAACAGAAGACACGGAGCCACCTGGGGGTCTGTGTTGGGGCTGTGTGGACAATTCAACTTCTCCAGTTCCAGTTGTGAGCGTGTCAGATGCTGCTCTTTCTGCGTCATCAGCTTGCTGGGACCTCGAAACCTTGACTCTCCCAGGTTATTCTTGTAGACTGTCCAGCGCGTTGGTTTCTCCTCCAGGGAGGGACTGGACCTGAAATGGGTCATAGCGTATTTGACTTTCCTTTGTGACCCACTCCTGAAAATCAAAAGACTAAAACTGGATATTACTCTGTGATCCCACTCTTAAATCCTACAGACTGAAGAAGGCATTCCTTTGTGACCTCACTGGTGCAAACTGAACTGTAGTTTGCTTAGTGATCCTACTCTAAAATGGGCAGACTGAACTAGGTATCCCTTTGTGTTCTCAATCTTAAACAAAACACATGGAACTGTGCTTTCATTTTTTTTCAGAGTTTTCTAATTCCACTCTGAAATAAGAACTGACCGAACTGGCATTCCTTTGTGACCTGACTTCTAAATGATACAGGTTGAGCTTGGTGCATTCTTTGTGACCTGACTTCTAAATGCATACAGATTGAGATGGGACATTCCTTTTGTGACCTGATTTCTAAATGATACAGATTGAGCGCTGAACAGTTCCTTTGTGACCTGACTTCTAAAATGATACAGATTGAGTGGGCATTCCTTTGTGGACCTGACTTCTTAAAATGATACAGACTGAGCCGGCATTCCTTGTGACCTGACTTCTAAATGATACAGATTGAACGGAGCATTCCTATGTGATCAACTTTTTAAATGGTACAGACTGAACTGGGCATTCCTTGTGTCCCACAGACAAACAGGGAATTCCCTTATGATCCCTTTCAAATGAAACAGATTGAATGGAGAATTCCTTTATGATCCCTCTTCACAGATCAACTGGGACATTCCTTTGTGGTTCATTCTTAAATGGACCGATTTTAAGAAATGAGCATTTCTTTGGTATCCCACTCATAACTGGAATAAACTGAACCCGGCATTCTTTTGGTGATCTCACTCTGAAATAAAACAAATTTGAAGAGAATATTTCCTTTTTTTAATCTCCCTCAAAATTGGAATAGATTCAACTGGGCATTTGTGATTTCACACTAAAATGGAAACAGACTGAACTGACATACATATGTGATTATACGTTTTAATTGCAACAACTTGAAGTGGGCATTTCTTTGTCATCCCACTATGAACTAGAACAGATTGAACAAAGCATTCCCTTGTAATCCCATGTTTACATGTGTCAGGGAATTGCGCCCGAGTTTAGTTTTGGTTTCATATGTTTATTTGTTATGGGAACAAGTGAACAGAATATATGGATTTCTGTGCAGCCTATGAAAAAAAAGGAAGGATGTTAGCGTCTTGTGCCTGTGCTCACCTGTTCAGGAATACTGGGCAACATGTGTGTATGCAGAACAGTGAACAGAGGCTCTGGGAGATTGTACGTAAGATGTGTAGCTGAATAAGAGAGAGGGAGACTGGTTGATAGCCCTGTAGTTACAGTGAGGGCTCAGAGGAACACATGCCTCATACTTTCTGTCAAAGACAAGAGGTGCCTAGTGTAATTTGTAAACTGAAGGCCATGGCTGGCCACAGTAAAGAGAAAAAACCACCAGGTAAGCCAAATGAAGATGAAAGGTGAGAAAAAAAGGGAAGATAACTGTTCTTTAGATAAAGAATGATGTGATGATTAACATATTTTTCTTCTTCTTTCTGGAACTTTTTCTCCCAAGTTAGAATTGGGCTAGGAGTCTTTTTGTTGAGAGGGGCACCAGAATGGTTTATGGTTTGTTTCGTAAGTCGAACAAGAGGCTGCAGAGACCAGAATTGAAGAATTGCTATAGGTCTGTGAGCACCACAATACTTGGAAATGACTACTTTTTGTATGTGGCACTGTGGGAGCAAAATTTTGAAAGAAACAGGATTTTTTTTTCTTTCTAGCCACGAGGACCTGTTAATGTAATTTTGAAAAATTATGCTTAATTCATTTTGGTGACAGAGCAGAAACAATTTGTATGTAAATAGTATAACAAGTTTAGCTGTTTCTTCATAGGGGGAACTCTTTTTAGTTTGATTGGCTGGTGCCTGTTTGTCAATGATGAATGATGTGAGAGATTGCACCACAATGGAACAGACTGAATCAGGCAATACTTTGTGATCCCATGTTTAAATGGAACAGACTGAATCTGACATTCCTTCGTGACTCCTACCCTAAAACCAATAGGTCTAATGTCACCCTTTGATAATTCTAAATTTTTTTTACCACTTTCGAAAGGTTTGGGGATGTCACTAGACTGTCAATTTGTCCGTGGTGGTGAGAATATTACTGATGTGCAGGTGAGGTCTCCGACAGACACCTTGGCAGGCTAACAGACCAAGCAAATTCTTCACATCAGCCTCAACACAGCAGATGCCAAACAGGCATTAAACAATTAGTTTTGTTCACGGACACAATTCAATGGCTCCCGTAAGCTGGACATGAACAATTCAATGTGACACTTTTATGCACTCTCTTCTTGTGTGCTCTTTTCCTAATCTCTGCCTGTCCTCTCCACACTTTCCACACCCCACCCCCCCCCCCCACCCCCACGCCATGTTCTCTTCCTTAGGTTCTCTTGTTTAATGTCTTTTGCTCTTTTACCCTCCCAACCCCCCCTCCTAGAGCCACTTAGAAAACAACAAAAAAAACTTTGTCAAGTCATATCATAACGATGTATGATTTGTTTGCATGTGATCTTTTTCCCCGCTGCTTATTGTTTTCATGCTGCTGCACACCACCTTCACATCAGACAAACATCCTAGCTAGAGGCTGTTATTTAGTGCTAAAAGGGGACAACCTGTTCATAAACTACCAGGAGTAAATTCTGTTATCAGTTTCCATGTAAATTCTTTTAAACAGGCCTTTTCCCATACAGTATCAACCCATGGACACCTTTTCAAAGAAGGAAGGAATGAGCAAAGAACCAAACATGTTCTGAACTACAGATAATGAGCATTCTCAGACCTTATTTTTCACTCCAGTAAAACAAAACTTCAGAGATGAACAACCAAATATACTTACCATGTCAGACCATAGCATTAAGCTGTCAGTCAGCTCTGTCAGGCCGAAGTTTTGTGGCAAATGCAGTCATAAGATAGTCACGTGACGCCCCACCCTACTTCCGATTACGGAAGATGCCGAAGATCGTGTACTGTCCGTCATTCAACGAGGCCTGCGCGCAAGGCAACCCAGGAACCTTGGCGCTAGCGGGGAAGGTAGGGCGGGCATTAGAGTCTGACATGGTAGTATACTTAGCCAAACAGGGAGTATAATACAAACTCCCCATTTTTGGCGTCGTATACTACCATGTCAGACCATAGCAGAATTTAAAGGAATAGGAGGAGGGCCGAGCGCCCTAATGGTTCCTGGGGTTAACTGTTATGGCTGCATTGGCCGCCACAAATGAAACCCTTTAGAACCATCAGCCCTGGTCATGCGGATGTCCCTTAGATAAAAGTTTATGAAAGGGTTCTGGCTCGAGGGGAAAGGGCTGGGAGGTCTTTGTGGGCCTGGGCATAGGCAGATTTGATAGTATTGGAATAGCCACCTAGAAAATCGTGCCCGCCGAGATGTCTTTCTTGTTGTTGGGGTTGATGGAAATAAGGAGGCGTCTCTGAGAGGAACGCCTGGGGCGGGAACGCTCCCAGTAGTATCTGAGGCACCTAGAGGGGACACAGGTCCATGTCCCCGCCGCCTTCGCTGCCTAAGATATCCGCTAGGGAGCGGATAACCAGGGAAGGAGAGGTCGTGCCGGTTCCTGGTTCTTCGCTAAGAACTCAGGCAGGAACTTAAGCGAGGAGCGCGCCTAGGGGACTGAGCTTCCCATAGGGCCACCCACCACCCCTGAGATAGTTCTCATAAGGAGAAAAGTCATTGTCGAATGATGGCCGCCCAGCTGTCGGATGGTGGTGCATACGGCCGATCTGTAGCCCGAAGGAACTAGCAGAGAGCTTTCGAGGAGGGACGAAAGGTGGGATAGGAAATTGCCTATCTGGATGTTGGGGGGTGGAGGTAGGGGACCGAGTTAGCCGTTTTTGGCACCACGTGACCCATCTCTACCATCGGTAATTGTAGAGGGACTTGGTGTGGTCCTACGCGAGGCCAAGGCCAAGTCCCGTAATCCCTGCGATGCCCCAGCTTCTGTCAAGGGTATCTAGGACAGAACGGGGTCTGTCAGCGGACGGGGGTGGGTGGGGACGGTGGTCGCAATTGGGTTGGCATATCAGCCAAGCGTGTAGGCGAAAGCATCTGGGGGTTGGACGTGAGGGAGGCCGAGCGAGGTTGTCTGAGCAAGTCCCACCGAGGGGCTTTAGCTGGAGAGGGGGGAACGTGAGTTAGGGACCCAAGGTCTGGGAAACCACGACTGGGTCGGCCACCACGGGGTTGTAAGGATGAGTTTGGGGTCTCTCCAGCCTGGCCTCCTGATCACTTTGTGAAGTATTGGGAAGGGGGGGGGAAAGGCGTACGCGATGAGTCCCGTCCAGGGGAGGGAGAGCGCATCGTCCTCCGCGTACGCTCGGAGATCCGGGACGGGACGGGGAGAATACATGGGAAGGCGATGGTTGAAGCGGGGTCACAAGGAGGGTCGACCATGGGCTTGAACCAGTGCTCATACTGTGGTTAGCTGTCAGATTGTTCAGGGTACACTCTGTGTGCAGAAGGTCCCTGAGCGGGCTGAGAGAGTCTGCCAGGATGTTGCATGTCCCCGCTTATGTGTCTCGCACGGAGGGTGGTTCGCCGTGCGTGGCACCAGCGAAGGAGGGCCTCTGTCCGTAGGAGAGGCCGATGGAGTGAGCCCCCCCCACTGTTGATGTAATGGGCACAGACCGTGTTTTCCGTGAGGAGGAGGGACCAGTTGGGCGAGATTAAGTGTTGGAAGTGGAGGAGGGCCAGCCTGACCGCTTCAATTCTAATATGTTGATGTGGAGGCGTGCCATCTGTGCGTCCCACACCCCAGAGGCATGACTGTCCCACCAAGTGGGCCCCCAGCGCGAGTTGGACGGGGTCGTGTTACAGTTCGAGGGACTGAGTTGGGAGAGAGATTGGAACGCGGTGGTCAGAGTGGACGGATTGAGCCATTTGTCCGTGGCGCCAGAGAAACAGTGGCGAGGGGATATGGTCAGGCCCCAGCGTTCCGTCCGAGGTCTGGGACCCAACGACGTCCAAGAACCTCCCTCTGCAGCTGGCGTTTAGGGGACCCGACCAAGCGGAACGAGGGCTGACCAGCGGACCTCTCTGGGGTCGGGGCGACCTTCATGGCAATCGTGTCGAACTCATGCCCAGGAAGAGAACCTCTGACTGGGAATGAGTTCGCATTTGAGGGGGTTGGTTACAAAACCAGGGTGGAACAGAGCCTGAGGAGGCGCGTGGTGTGGGCTCAGCACTGAGCCCGGGAGGAGGCCAGGACAAGCCAGTCGTCGAGGTACACCAGGAGGCGAATGTCCTCCTGTCTGGCTAGGGCGGCCATCTCCTTGATAAACCTTCGTGAAGAGGAAGGGAGGTGGTGGATGGAGGTCCCTGCTCTGGGAGGGCGTGTCCATCTTGAACTTGGTATGTCTGAGGAACTTGTTGAGGGGAAAGAGGTCGAGGATGGGGTCACATCAAATGTCATTTACAGCCATAGTAGCCGGTCCATCTAACTACACCCACCCCCCTCCCCCCACACACTGACAAAGGCTTAAGTATATAAGCACAAAACACTAGACATCAAACATCCATCCAACCAAACCCCCAACCCCCCACCCCACCCCCCCAACCCCAACATTCCACACAAAAACCCACCCCCCCCCCCACAACCCCCCCCCCCCCCCCCCCCCCCACACATAATGGGACAATAATGGGACCATAGTTTCTTAATGTGACTCAAGTCACATTCCTTTCTCACCCCCACCTACTCAGACTCTCATCCCCACCCTACCCCAACCCATCTCCTCCTCAATGTCACCCCCCCCCCCCCCAACCCCCTTCCCCTCCCCAGCATCACCTTGGTCAAGTTCCTGTGCCAGCTGTTGCGGATTGTCCCTGCTAAGCCCTCAGAGTGGTGGTGAGGTTACTCTTTTCATCATCCATGGTGTCTCATCTCTTGCTGAAGAAGAGACACGGGGACTGGCTGTCAGCCTGCCGATGACTGCAGGGCTTCCAGCTGTTTCTTCAGCTGTTGACACACACAGCCATTTGGTCTGCTGGCTGGCGATCTGAGCTTCATATTCGAAAGTTTTCTTGCAAATTCAAATTTTGTGCATACATTTGGTGAAGTCAGTTCACTTTCAAAACATCAAATTTACAAACTTTCCTAAATCAAAATCGTTTCAACAGACTTTTAACCCTCTGACTGCTTGTCTGTTATTTGAATGGAATTGTGTTTTGTATTTCAGGCACAAAGTACGTAACTTGATGGAGCCCAATGTCATCCAAAACAATGCTGGTGAATAGAGTATCCCACAATCCTCCTGTCTACCGTGCTCAAGCACTTGCTACGCACCAGTGCTTTGTAATATCACATACTGCTGCAGCAGGTGCACACAAGATGGGCCGTTCCAAAGTGTTTCAGGGCTGGACAAAAGCCCACTGGCAGTTGTGTAAAGTAATCGGATAACATTTATGTTGAACTGGTGTCGGAGGGGAGGGTTATGTAGTCACTTCACATGTGGTAGGCATAACAAAAAGCTTTTGCTTCATTACCGGACACTTGTTGAACGCAAAAACTGTTTCAATTCTGTTGATGACCAGGTTGTTCTTTGTTTAATGTAAGTATTTTAAACAACAGCAGATTGAATGAAAACTGAGCTTTTGCTCTGACATACAGAAATACCAAACAGCAAACAAATGCCCATCTGTCAGGGATTAAGTCCATTAAAAGGGTACCTGCAATGACTCATGTCATACTACAGTTTGATGCTAAACAATCTGATTCATGGGAACTCCTTTCATATTCTAACTGAAGTCTGTACTGCAACCATGTTGGGGTCAAAGAGGTCGACTGCACTGACCTGGTCCCGTTCTCTTTCCAGCATGTCTTTGAGTTCCTCCTCCTTCAGCTGGACGTTCTGCCTCCAGTTCCTGCCAGCCCCGACTCTCTGCTGGGACAGGATGCTCTGCAGTCTGCAGACACACACAGGATGATTAGCAGACACACACACAGGCAGAATTAGCAGACACACAACAGGAATGATTAGCCAGACACACACAGGCATGATAAAGCAGACACACACAGGATTAGCAGACAACAACAGGCAGGACTAGAAGGTGACAGAAAACCAGAAAACAAATCTGAATTTAAGCAGTAATTAATCCATAGCAATTGGCATTTAAGACAGATCTTTCATATATACTGAAAAGGAGAGAGAAATGTCATTTGTGATTGTTGCCTAAATTCAAAACAAGCATAACCAAGCCACCAAAATTATCACACACAAACAAACAGCATTAAAATTACATTGAAATGAAAAGACAAACACAAATTATCATGAAATGAAAATCACCCTCAATATTGTGACCAAGGTGATATTAAAATAAAATTACTTAAGACATAAGATGATTTAAAAAAGGTACAAACTGATAAGGATTTACCACCAAAGTTGGACACATTCTCTTTATGTGTCTTCCTTTTTTCTCTCCGCTAGATGACCCAACCCAACTGATCCACCCAAATCAACAAGACATACCAACACATAAAATGTACAGTCTAACAGCCCAGTGGCCACAGGGGTTTCACCCAGTGAACTGTAGAGGTTCACCATGTCTGCTAATGGCTATAGGGGCAGTAACTGTTAGAGGTTCACCATGTCTGCTAATGGGACTATAGGGGCAGTGAAACTGTTAGAGGTTCACCATGTCTGCTATGGCTATAGGGGCAGTGAACTGTCAGAGGTTCACCATGTCTGCTAATGGCTATACGGGGCAGTTGAAACTGTCAGAGGTTCATGTTGCTAATGCTATAGGGGCAGTGCTGCAGGAAATGGCTATAGGGGCAGTGAAACTGTCAGAGGTTCACCATGTCTGCTATGGCTATAGGGGCAGTGAACTGTTAGAGGTTCCCATGTTGCTAATGGCTCATAGGGGCAGTGAACTGTTAGAGGTTACCATGTCTGCTATGGCTATAGGGGCAGTGAACATGTTAGAGGTTTACCATGTCTGCTAATGGCTATAGGGGTAGTCAACTGTAAGAGGTTTTACCATGTCTGCTAATGGCCACAGAGCAGTGAACTGCCAGAGGGTTTACCATGCTGAGGCACGGCCATGATGGAAGGCAATGTCCTTCCCTCTCCTTCTGCCGCCTTAAGTTTCCCCTCCTGAATCATGAACCATCAATGGGTTCTTGATTCAGGTCCATGGACAAAAAACTCTAACTATCTGAAACACAAAACCCTCTCACATCGCTGTACCCATTCAGACAACTTACTTTTGCACCTCTTTCAACTTTGGGTGACTATGCTAGCCTGCACTCCAGTTCTTCACTGGCCTCGAGACCTGGTCAAGAGAAAATGAGGAAATGCACATGACACAATGCCCACCTGTGCACAAAACAGTAGCTACTGGTGGCATTTCTCCTCAAGCATCACACATGTTCCAGGAGGAAACCCTGATCGGTTCCAGGAACTCTCTGTACTCTTCAGTGTCAGTCAGTCAGAGCTGAAACACGCATGCCATGTATTCTAGCATAATGAAATGCATACAATGCTGACATTTTCAGCTGCTAATCCTTTTTCAATCTTATTCATGTAACATGATGGAATGCCTTGACCACTGTGAAAACACGTTCAATGGCGTATTTTTTACTGTGTGGAGTATCTTGTAGCTTGTGTCTGAATATGCTTGATTATGTGTGACACCGTGAGCGTGTATTGGCGTGTATGCGTGCATGCGTGTGTACGAGTACACACCTGTTGTGCATACATGCTGTACAAGCGACCAGGCGTGCGTACATGTATGCGAGTCTGTGTGTATGAGTTCATGCCTATTGTGCATGTATGCTTGTGAGTACATTCATGTTGTGCATATGCGTGTGTCTGTGAGAATACACGCCTGTTCTGCATGCATGCTGTGTGTGTGTGTGTGTGTGTGTGTGTGTGTGTGTGTGTGTGGTGTGTGTGTGGTGTGTGGTGTGAGAAAGCCTACCTGCCTTGTGTTCTGTGCCTCAGACAAACGCATGTGTTGTGTGTTTGCATATGGTTTCAGGAATGTGAATGTGAACACTTTCTTTTATAGAAGAACTCACAGCCACCATCAGACTTAACAGATGCCCTCCAAAGATCCTTCATAACACCACTTCTTTCTGCACATTAAATCTATCAACCCCCATGGAGAAGAGAGAGGATAATTATCTTTGCCTTGTCCCACTACGCGTTTGTTCTGCACAATGAAAGGTCTTCGTCACGTCCCGTTGTTTTGATTGGCTCTCTATCTGCCTCCTTCTCACGGGTTGGCTGTTTGTCACACTTCACCACCGATAGTATCAAACTGCCCACCTTTAAGCACTTACAGGGCTGTTCAACACACAGGCAAAGGCTGTGTGGAGGCAGGGGGCCACCCCTGCTGAACAGTGGGCAATGAGAAGTTAGCATTCGTCATTACCCAAGAGGAGCGGACCAACCGTTGAACACTTCCCTGATGAATGCTGCGACTATGGTGCTGAAAGAGGTAAGTGACCCCCCTGCACAAGATGAAATGTGCGAAAGCAAGGTGAGATCAATGATCCTCTCCCCTCCACCCCCCCCCCCCCCCCCCCCCCCCACCCTTACTCCTCCAGCTGCTGCTTCAGTTGCTGGTTGTCCTGCTCCAGCTTGTCTTTCTCACGTTCCCTCTCCTGCGTCATCTGGGTCCATCAGCGTCTGCACCTGCACCAGCTCCTGCTTCAGCACAGGACGTCATCCATCCCCGGCCTGCAAGCCATCGCCCATGGACTCATTAGCTCAGCTCCTCTACACAGCCCACCTCTGTAAACCACCCACCTGCCAAACAGCAGACATGTGTTCAATATTCCTGAAAAAATGAGCCACCCCACAGGAAACTAGACACAGAAGAAATTGTTAAAGGACCCAAAGTTCACTGAAGTAAAAAAATGCAAGTTTACAATTATTGATTTTAAATTTTCCTTTCGTTTTGAAAAGAAACATGTCTCAAACATGTAATTATGGGAAAACACGAGTACATATGCATGCATACACGCACATGCGCGTGCACACACACATACCACCCACACACTCATCCACACACACATGCTTTAACATATATACATTAATTACACATACTCACAAACTTTTCTACACACACTGGTATATCTATACAAATGAATTGGAGTATAGCTCCAAACCTAAGAAAAATGCACCCCCTCCTTCCCCTAACTCTCTTCTTTTTGACATCGGAATCAGAGCATTGAGAATGACAGTGCTGTATACAATTTTACAAACCAGACAAGAAACACTCATTTCCATGAATTCTTGGCTGGCCAAACATAAGTAAATCAACACACAGAATCAAGAGACTTACAAAAAATGGCATCCATTACCAACTCCCTTTTTGACACTACAATTCCCAGTGACCCCAACACCCACCTGTGATCCATTTTCCTCATTAACAACCCCCCACTCCCCATGCCATCCACCATATAATGTCCAACCTTTCCTTCCTTCGCATCTTCCAGGGTCCATCAAGCCTTCCCTTTCCACACACAGAGACCCTCATCCCTGGGACCACCACTTTCTGCTGCAGTGCCAACTGTCATCACAGAGTCTGGTGTCCTTCAGTGCCTACCCCCTAACCCATCAGCCCCCAACAGTACTGAGGAAGAGCTATTCTCCACATGGTTAGTACGTGCCTTCTCCCTAGGCTCCCACTACCCCTCCACCAGAAGGTGAGTTTCCCCATCACCTGGATCCTGCAGACGCAAAGCTGTCTTCACGGGACAGGTCTGAATCCTCAGTAATGTGGTCAACTGAACATCTTGTTGTGTGGAAGTTCTACTGGAACTAACACTTCTCCCTCAAATCTTGCTCTCTGATGTTTGAACTCTCGTTTCCAGCCACTGATTCATGCATTCTTTCACTTTTTTTTTCTTCAAACAGACCGCTGGGATACTAGTTCTGGATATGCCTGCGATTTGGCGGCATCTTTTCTGTCGGCTTTTATCAGTCAATTCACTGCTGTTCACAACACAATGAGAAGAAACCCTGCCAGAAATTCTGCAACAGTAATCTTTTGACCATAAACTATTTCAATTTTTTTTTAAATACAAAAAAGAAAACACCAACAATAAAAAACTTTTGATGAAGATCTTTGTTTTCGAAGTTAAGTTACTTCAGCTCATTGCTATCCTCTGCTTCAACTTTCCTTGCCCCTATAATTCATATTCAATTACAGAAAAACCCATACAGACTGACAGTCTATGAGGGAAGACTTCTTTGTTTCAACATCACTGAAAGAAATAAACAGTGCATAATAAGAACTGCTCTGTTAGCAACAGCTGTGAGAGAAGACACCCATTTGCATCAGCTGTGAAAGAACACACACACACACACACACACCACACACATACACACACATACACACACAAAGCCAGGCTAATAAGACTCAACCCTGCTGCCCATTTACACACACACACACACACAAACAAACACACACACACATACAACACACACATACACACACACACACACACACACACATACACACACGCACAGAACCCACTGAACTAAACCCTGCTCCCACCCTCTTCCTTGCACACACACAAGCTCAAAAGCTAGAAAATGAAACAGGAGGATGGGACAATAATACAAAAGGTTCTAACAACAGAATGTCACAAATAACAAACTGTGGGATCAGGACAATTCCCTCCACTCACCCCTCCCCCCCCCAGGGAGGTAATACTGAGGTGGGTGAGGGAAGGCAGGACACTGTGTTTACAAGCTGACAAGTATGGTAGTTAATACATTAATTCCACATCAGGGGCACAGCAAGGTACACACAGCACGCTCAATCAGAAAAAAAAAGGAAACTAAAAGTTGCACGGCAAGTAGACTGACAGCTAAAAAATATTTCACATAGATAAAACTTCTGTCTCTGAAAACAACACTTCCGGAGATTAAACTGGATCAGGCACTAAATAACAACAATAAACAAAACAATGTTGATCACAAAACTCAGATGCAGCTGTCATGCATTTAGGAAAATGTCAAAAGATTTCAAAACACTCACTTCAATCAATGTATCAATGCATTGAGAAATTTGTGTCTCTAAAAGTTTATGATCCACGACTGTCATACCCAGTAGAAATAGTTTACTTGTACAAGAAGTGCAGCTACTTCTATTCTCAATTTATAAAAAAAAAAAAAAAAAAAGTGGAGGTGGGATCATGGGAGGTGAGGCTCATAAATATGATTCTATTTTTTTGGACGGGGGAGGGGGGGGGGGGAGTCGGTGGGTGGGTGGAGACTGGTGTAGTATGTTAGGGTAGGCAACAGCACACACACAGGCTGAGGTGAGTAAGCCTCTGCATCCATATCAAGGAAACAAAATCAAAGAGCTCACTTTTTCTCATTAAGTTCACTGAAGAAAATAAGAAAGACTGTTATGTAAGTGTCACACAGCACACCAAAACAAATGCACTAATGGACATCATACCAGACAACAAAATTAAATCATGACATGTAACTTCTGAAAGTAAAGAGGCAAGAAAAAAAAGAAAGAAAAAAAGAAGAAAAGAAGCATTGTGATAATGCAAATGATAATTATGATTAATAACATCGTTCACAAAGTGTGAATATCCTAGCTGTTACACAACTTCAACCCCAGGACTGCCTCTGTACACACCTCACACAAAGCCAGTTTGGGTATTGTCAGACGCCCAACTACATATCTTATATGTAGCAATTTTGTCACAGAATTCCTCAATAAACTGAGGGTGCGAGCGTTCCACAACAGTCCAGACAGACAGCTGATCTACCTACACCAATAGTATACAACCCATGAGACCCCACCGCCAAGTCTCCTGACAGTGACCAGTGGATTTTCATGCTGAACTGGTATGACAGGAGAAAGGTCATCTAGTGACCAAAGGATTTTCATGCTGAACTGGTATGACAGGAGAAAGGTCATCTAGTGACCAAAGGATTTTCATGCTGAACTGGCATGACAGTGGAAAGGTCATCTAGTGACCAGTGGATTTTCATGCTGAACTGGCATGACAGGGGAAAGGTCATCTAGTGACCAGTGGATTTTCATGCTGAACTGGCATGACAGAGAGAGGTCATCCAACGCCTAGAGCATGGCCCAAGGTTTTCCTTTAATCAGGGGACACATTACAGGCAAAATACTGAAAATTGAAAAAAAAAAAAATTATCCCCAGTTTTGTCTACAAAAGTTGCCCTGTTCCTTGTTGTCTTTGGACTTTTGTTCTGGCGTACAGGAACACCAGAAGGCAACACTCTCACAGCAGTCAACAGGTCAGGGAACCAAACATGCACAACTTCTTACACTGGATTTCAAAGGAAAACAGGTGGAAGAAAAATGAAAGAAGAAGAAACAAAGAAAGAAAGAAAGGTTGGGTACATTTTTCATAGATGCAATAATGCTGACTGTTGAGTTAGCGTACATTTCAACAAACAACACATGCAGCTAATGTCCTGCACAAGACATCATGAGGCAGACTGGAGAAGAAGTAGTGAACCATCAAGGACCAACGGATGTACACACTGACACTGCCACATATGCAAATCACTGGGGTTATCAGTCAAGTCACGAATGGAAGAAGGTTCACAACCGTTTCTCTCATTCATAGTTCGTTTCCTTTTTCTTCTCTTTTTCATTTGAATGTCAATTCAGCAATCTATGGTTAAACCTGTTGGTTTTTCCATTTTTTTTTCTTTTCAAATTTTGCAACAAAATTATATTTTACTTTGTCTGAAGAAATCAAAAAGAAGGAAGAAGGAGCTACTCACTAAATGAGAAAAATAAAACTGAAACCTTCGGTAAGATATAATTACAACATACACACCTCCACACAAAAAGAAAAGAAGAAATAGAAAACCAAACAATAAAGTCTTAAATACTAGTAATCAAATCATGGGAACAAAACAGAACTGTACCCTCATTTAACTTTAAATACAGTTCATGATGAAAAAAAAATTAAAGGATGAGATAAATTACCAATGAATATCCAAAATTTCAGATTTTTTTTTTTTTTTTTGGTAAGGTTTTCAACCAAATAGAAAAACTGAAATCAGTTTAGCTGAATTTTACCTACGTTTTTAAGATTCAACATAATAATGAAAAAAAAACTGGTTTTGTTTGTTTGTTTCCATTTTATATCATAGTCAGTAAAGCTTCAGTTCTTTTTTCAGTCCCTTTTTTCTCATCAATACCACCAACACAGATTAAAAGAAAATTCCTTTCAGTTCATCATTCCTAGTGATATGATAATTTGCAGACACTACTGCCCTCATCCCCACCCCCCACCCCCCTTCCACACACACACACACACACACAACCGCCTTGTTCCAAAACTGCCTTTAAATCAAAGCCAATCATTTCGGGTGTTGCTCTGAATGCAAGACAAAAAAGTGCCGTTTAATTCAGGGGACACAACTGTGCACATCCTGAGAGTAGCACCTTCTTCCTTCGTCCCCCGGGCTGAGTGTTTCCCCGTGTCGTTCATACCTCGGAAACAGACACTTCCAGGTCAGACTGCATTACATGGCAAACCATGTACACTTCAGTCCTGATCCACCCACATCACCCTCAAATGCATGCACATCAGCCACCTGATTTAAAAGATTCCGCCCTCATAGTCTGGCACTCCATGGCAAGTCTCATTAAGATCAAACATAAAATCCATTAGGGCGTAAAACTACCAACTCCATGAAATAGACTCCAAAAGTTAAACTCACAGTTAGATAAATGCTGGACCACAATATGAGTTCACAAAATGTTTTTACAGCTTATGTCAGGTGGAAACAACAAAAGTACAAATTAGCATATTATCCAAGCACAGATTTCACACAGAATCAAACATATACAAACTCTTTGCATTTGGTGGTGTATATCAAAATTTACAACCCACACTATTTCAGCTAAAAAAAAAAAAAAAGACATGGCAAAGCATAAGCTTTTTTTTCTTTATCATACTGTTGCACTCTTTCCAGCATATACAAGTCAACCAAAAGAGCTAAATGGAATGTATCTGATCAATGCCGTGTCCACAAATGTAAAATGAACTAATCCAAAAAAAAAACCAACCCAAAATGAACGTAAGACCTGAACATGAAAGCTATTAATTCTGCTATGATACTGCAAAATTATCTGAGAAAACACATGCTTTTGCAACAGAAGCCATAGCATATAAGGTCTCCATGTTTTATGTGAGTATATGAATATTTAACAATCTGCCCTGCTTAACTAACAATTTCTGACCCATCATATTTCTCTCCACGTGTGCCTGTGTGCAAGGGTGTGTTGGTGTGAGTTACCTGGTGATATGGAGATAAATTGGTTTTACTACTGAAAGAATGAAGGAAATAAAGAAACTGAGCAAACAATATTGACTTGATGACACAGGAAACAACTGAATGAAGCACAGGCTGGCAGCTCTTCAGTTGGCACTACCCAGGTAGGTAGCTTATTGTGTACATGAGAGTGTGGATTGTCAGCGCCTAGAACCTTTGGCAAGGCGCTTTAAAAATGGTATGTTATTATTATAATTCTTACTGACCCTACACTTACCTCTGAGCTAGCTGAGTTTCCATGTTGCGCATTGGGCTTCTCTGTCATCCATTTGGTTTCTGCAATTCATTGTTCACTCAATAAACCCTGCACTTATTCTTTTCATAACAAATGCTGTTCTGCAATTCATTGTTCAGTCGATAAACCAACACAGATTCTTTTACCAATGTCTGCAACATTGTTCGTCGAAAACCAAATTCATCTGTTCAGATCGAGGATAAACCAACACAGATTGTTTTAACACATGTGGGGGGGGTTGGCCGCAGAGTGGAGGGGACCAGGCCAAGTATGCTAAGCTTGTACCTGTGGTGTGTGTTGTGTGTACATTTATACAACGTGGGATCAGCGGCTTTTGGTTGTGAGCCATCTGTCAAATTTACTGGGGCTTATCCTGCCTCCCCCAACACATAACCCCCCCAGATTTCAGGTGGGCGCTGCTCCTGAAAACCATGTGGGGCGGCCTTGGAAATCCTCCCCTTTACCCAAAATGTGTGTGTATCAAACCCATATAAATGCCCACATAGGCGTCTAGACCCTGACCACCGCGCTTCCGGTGCGCCCCCCTACCCCCCCCCCCGTCCCCCCGCCCCAACCAGACCGTGTGTGGGTCTCAGGTCGCAAACACCGCAACCCCCGCCACCACCCGCAGCACGTCCGGTCTGCGAGCCCCACCCCCCGGTCCCCCCCCCCCCCCCCCGCGTTGGTGTCTCCAGTCTCCACCCCCGCCCCCCCGCCCCCCCCCGGTTTGTGCTCTCGGGCACTCCCCCTCCCCGTTCCCCGCCCCCTCCCGCGTTTGGCTCAGTGTCCCCCCCCCCCCCGCCCCCCCCCGCCCCCGCCCCCCGTGTTCCCTGGCTTGGTCCCCCCGCGCCCCCCGCCCCCCCCCCCGCCCTTTCTGTTCTGTCGGTCCCCCCGACCCACACCCGCCACCAAACACACCTCCCGTGTGTCCGGCCCACCCCAACCCCACTTTTTTTTTTTTGGTGCGCCCCCGACTCCAAACCCGCCCCTTCCCACAACCCCCACCCCGTCTTCCATGTGTATCCGGTGCGCCCCACTCACAGCCCCGTCCCCCACACAACCCAGTGTCCAGGTATCCGGGTGAGCAACACTGCCACACAATCACCCCCTTCAGAACAACTCAAAATCCCACCAGCGTTCAGTGTATCGGTCCGCCAACAAACAACCAGGCCACCCGCGACCCACCACCCAGCGTCATTGTCGGTAGCACACACACAAAACGCACCAGCAACCCACCGCCATGTCAGGCCGCGACCCCCCACAGCCCCACCGCCCACCCCAACAGCCCCCCGCCATCTCCCTTCGGGTCCTGATGTGGTCCTTGGGTGGCTGCCCCTCTCCTTCCCTCTCGTCTGCTGTGGCCTTCACCTGCCCCTCTGGCCTGCCTTCTGCGGAGTGCTGATGCCCGTCGCACTGCACCCACACGCCCTCTGCAGGTCGCGTGTCCGCCCCCTGTCGCCGCGCGAGGCGATTGAGAAAAGAAGGGATGTCTGTTGATTTTGAGGATGACGAGATCGATCAGAGGAGAGAGAGAGAGAGTAAAAAAATAGGGTATTGCAGAAGCCGTGTCTGTCTTTTTCCTTCGAGGGTGGACTGGAGTAAGGCCTGTATATGTGAGAAGGATGTGACTTTATGGTTTACATGGATGTGAGAGGCAGTTAATGTGTGTGTGTGTGGTGTGTGTGTGTGTGTGTAAGGGTGGGAGTGTGTGTGTGTCTGTGTGTGATGTGTTGGTGTGGGTGGTGTGAGTCGTTGCGCACGCATGGGATTGCGAATGCTGAAAACAAAAAAAAATAATGAAGTGGAGTCTGAGAACAAGAGCGGCCTGTTGGGACAGGGCTAGCTTCTCTCGGTCTGCCATCTAGGAAGAATCGACACAACAGATATATCATGTTGATGGCCACATGGGGCTGCCTAGGCGACGGTTCTCCGGTACAGAAAGGTCCATTTCTGTTTAGTGAGGAAAAAAATTTTTCTTGCAGATTTTCGCTTTCTTTCGTCTGTGTTTGTCGCTTATTTGTTCGTATTGTTTTGGCTTTGTTCCACTTCATCAACTGGATACCTTTCAGTTCTTTGTTTTGTTCGTTTGTCTGATTGTTCCCTTCCTTAAAAATGGAACATTCAGTTTTGGCGATCCAAAAAGAGGATGTCCCTCAAAAAGGCAAGGAGTGCCTGTGCCTGTCTGTTACTGTGAGTGTGTGTGTGGTGTGTGCGTTATGGTGTGCGTGCGTGCGTGGCGTGCGTGTGTGTGGGGATGCATCGAGGACTGTGGATGAGGAGAGGTGCTTTGTGGTTTGTGTGTATTGATGTGTGTTGCAGCTCTGTGAAGTCGTTGAGATAAATGTGGTGCAAGTGTCTGTGTTCCGCTTGTGGTGGGACAAGTGGTGCTTTAACAATCCCAAGTAGCACTAGCAGGTGGCCAGGCGCCTTGCCGGTCATCGACGTGCCGCAGCCACAATAATCAAGAACCACACAGTTCCAGTTCTAATACAGCGCCGAATCTGCCGTTGTGACCCTGCTGCCGTGCCTGACGCTCCGTTTGGCTGTCTGTTGCATGTCCGTTGTTCGTTGTCTTCTTCCGCTGTTGTTCTCGATGCCTAGCTGTTTCGCCGTTCTGTAGCTGCTGCCCTCTGACATGCCCCTGCAATCCATCTCTTGTCCTTCTCCGGCAGCCCCCCCGCCACGCATGACCTATGTATGCCTTTGAGATGTAGTGCCACTCCAACGTATTACGGCTGATTCGCCGCCGCCTTCTCCCTTCTGCCGCCACTGCTATGTACGAGCACTCCATCCTTACTACCAGTCTTGTCCCAGCAGTGATGCATATTTCTCTGACACGCCATGTGTCTATCCCTCTCCGTCATAATCGGCTGGGCACTCCGCCTCCTGACTTTAGGCCACGCCCTCACACTCAAGCCGGTCATTATCCCGGCCCCCCCCGGCACCCAGCACACATGAACATGATTTCTGACGGCCACTGCTCTCACCACTCCATCTAGTCCTTCTCCACAGCGCTCCACGCAGATTTCTGAAGGATTTTATTTCGATGCCACCCGTACATGTTTTACGCTACTCTATACGTGTTCTCAACACAGCCACCCAGCCTAGACTGATTATTCTACGTTTTGACGAATGCAACGAGTCATGCAACATTCCTTTATCAAGGACGCCCCCGCTGACCGGACTATTTCCATGCCTTTGTCCCAGCTGCGATTGTACCCGTAAGACCCATTCTTGATGATAATGGGTCTAGTCAATGTTATCCTCGCACGTTGTTGTTTGGTTAACTCAACTGCCCACACGGGCGCTGTCCCCGGGCTGTTCTCCTCCACCATTCCTCCATACATGCAGTATTATTTCCATGTATCTGATGTGCAACGATTAACAACCCCTATTACTGAGCAATAGGACCATTGTTGACAAGGTCTTATTTCCATAAAAATTTCATCAGATGAATATCTCCTTGCCCAGCGGCCCAATCTCGGCAAAGTGGTGATGTCTGGTCCGTCATGTGTATTGTAGCCACCAACTACCGCAACGGGACGTTTCTGTGCGTTGTGGATATACAGATCTGCACCCTCACGGCACAGATATTACCTAGAGTGGGCGCCTGATAGTCAGCACAAACATGGTTGTATATTTTTTTTTTTTTATTCGGCATAGTGCGATTTGCTTTGTGAGTAGTGTGTGTGTTGTTGATGTGTGTGTTTTTGGATCGGTGTGTGCCACAAAAGACAACTACTTGTCTGTACCTGCTCAGTTCTGCTTGCCAGCTATCTTTGAACGGATGTTCACCCCCCCCCGAATACGGGATAGAGGGAATCATGCACCAGAATTAGACGCTTTTTGCTGCTTTCTTGGGCAATGCATGAATAACAGCTGACCTCATTGCCTTGCCGTGGCTAGACATGAACCCACAAGAAACCCGCTGTAACTCAGCCACGGCCGAGAACGCGCTCGACACCAATTTAAAAAAAGAAAAATCAAGAAAATGAGGGAGCTTTCACAGGTTATGCCAGCAACGGGGGAGCAACGCAAGAAGTGTGGCGAAGCAGTGAGATGTTTGAGTTGGGGACCCTGAGCAGTACCAGGACCCATGCCATGAGCTGGCGTACAGATGGAGCTGTCCTCTGGAATGTGTATCGACAGAAAACAAACAAAAAAAACACTGACCAGCAACTGGTCACCACCACGGACAGAAACAATGGTGAGAACTATGTAATCCGCGAAGGCCACCTAGGAACAGAACACAGGAGGCGGACTATGGCAACTCCGACCGGGTGACCACATACAGTCTGAAATGGGAGAGATGAGAACTCTGGCTAGTCCTCCTGCACAGGGCTTACCACATGCCCCAGCACATGGGACATAACTATGGAAAACTCCTGCAGCAGGCCCCACGTATTAAGCCCGCAATACTTAGGGATGCATTCTAGAGCCTTGGCACCTTCTGCTCTGCCCTATGTGTGTGCGTGAAGACCCGCAGAAAAATGCCGGAGGAGAAATATGGCAACCTCCTGCACAAGCACACTAGAGTATACCCGTGGTATGTCCCCCCCCGAGGAACGAGGGAGCAGACTATTGGAACTCTGCCTAGGTACCACAAGAAACAGAAAACGCGGATGACGAACTGATGGCCGACTTCGCCTGCCAATGGCTCACAACATTGACAGCAGAAACATGGGACAGAACTTATGGCAAACTCCTGCACGGCCCACCACATGACACAGCATCTAACAGGATGCCGAAAACCTATGGACAGAACTCCGTATGGCACTACGCTGCCTACTCGCACTAGGACCCAGAACACCCGCGTGCGTGCATGAATGCAGCTTATGGCAAACTCCTGCAAAAGTTATCCCATGCCACAGAACCAAGGGCACGTGGCGGGTAGATATGGACAATCTCCTGCAGGTACAGACGCTACCACAACCCCACTGAAACAGGGAGAGAACTATAGGCACTTCTGCATGGCAACCACAACCGCCACAGAACTGGGCAGTAAGGTAGACTTCCTGTATGTGGTTGTTTGTGTGCTGCCTGGCTACCACACACAGCACACACATGAACCATGGAAGGCTTAGAAACGGGCACTACTTGCATTAGCGATCCACAAGACACAGAAAAATGGTGAGAAAACACTGTTTATTTCAGGGTTAGATACAATAACTTCCTCTCAGTGTATGTGTCTGTCTAACTAAAAAGAAAAAAAGAGAGGTTGACTATTTTGGCTCACTCACAGTACAGAAATGAAAGGCGATTAAGGAAACACTAACTACCCTCTGCTGTTCGTTAAAATTTCCACAACTGCTCAGCCCCAACAAGGGAAGATATAGTTCAGCACCAATTCAATAGCTCTCCACAACAGTTTCAGCACCTTTTCATTCCGTCAGGACACAGCCCTAATTTCATGGAAAGTACAGAAAGAACAAATCTGAAGATGCAAATGGCTTTACCTTTTCCGTTCCCCCACTGGAAAGGTACAGCGCATAATCCACCACAAGTGTGAAAATTAGCATGATTCATGGTCAACTACCATCAAGGGCTGAAAACCCATGGCTGATAATGCAGAGAAAGAAGCTGTCCGCTATGTTTAGGGTTTTTTTCACTCTTTCCACATGCGCTCATGCAGCCTGCTTAGAAGTTTTTCCCTGGGCAACTGGTTTGAATATCCTCTCAAGCAGCACAAGCCCAGGACCACAGAAATTATCCTTAAATAGGCACCAGAACAACTGGGTATACCCTACCATGAAATACAGTGGCATCACTGCAGAAAGGCTAACACTTCAACTCCTCCATCAGGGTCGAAGTTGCTCAGTGGGTAGAGTTTGCCAGAGTGATGTTTGGTGATCTGGGTGGGCATTTGGGGTTCGACATCTCGCCAGGAGTTTCGAGGTTGACAGAGGTGATTTTTGTTCACCGGATGGGTAAACATTGGTTATCGAACTCTATTTCGGTGAGCAAGTTCTTCAATAGATATGAAACTGTAGTGCTTGTGTGTGAACAAGAGAATCTTGCACCAAGTAACATCACGCATCCACAACTTTGGAAAGAAGAAGGCCAGTTGGCGTTTGGTTATGGATGACACATTTACACACAGCAAGTACCTTATCACCAACGATTAGGTTTATTCCTGGAGTCGGTGCCTTAATGGCGAGGAATTAAACAAAGCGGAACTATACCACAAAACGCTCAATACCTTGTTGGGTAGATGGGATTATCCCTTGCAAGTCTATCCAGGAGATGTGTCCAAAGGCGCATCAGGCCGCATAGGCGCGAAAAAAAAATCAGAAAATAATCACCACTGGGAACAACTGGGACTACACTACCTGAATATCTCAGATCACTGCAAATTGCAAGTTTCAACGCCACATACGCGATTCTACTGTGGCCCTAGTAGTTTGGCATGAGTTGCATCTGTGAGCGGTGTTACTGTTTGTACTAGGCGCTGTCAGAGTGGATATTGAGGGAATTAATTCCAGTGGCATTACCTTGCCAAGCCAAATCATTGAGTGGACTAAGGACTATGCAGCTTTGGAATGTCGGTGTGTGCATTGACTACCAGCTGTGGACCTTCATTAATGACAACGGAAACTACAGTGCAGCATGAGTTTCATTGCTTCATGTAGTGGTGCTCAAGAGGACTTACGAAGGCGTGCGGCTTTCCTCAGTCCTCTTCAACTCGCTGCCTGAAGCAGAGAAGTCTAGTTTTCAGTCTGCCATCTCAACAAATAACACTACACAGATACCATTTGTCCACAGATAACATTTTCGCACGTCCAACAAATAAAATACTGACACAGGATACACCAATTTTCTGCATGTCCAATAAATAATATAGCCTACAGATGCACATTTCGCAGACCAACAAATCGAATCACGATATACATTTCCCATGTCCAATAACGGCATGTTATACAGCATAATTTTCGCATGCTCCAACATATACTATAAACAGATACACATTTCTGCACATTAAACAAACACTAAACATATACAACAAACATAACAGTATTAACAGATTTCCATTTTCTGCACCTGGACTCCAACAAAACAACATATTACAACCAAATGTAGCATGTTTCTGTACTTATCTTGCGATCTGCTTAAGCACATGTATTAGAAAAGTTAGCCGACAGTAGAGATCCTTTCCCGTTTTCAAATGAAAAAAAAAAACCAATCCGGCACCTTAAAGAGATGCCGAACTGTATAAACAACCTACTTTTGGCAGTATCTTATGATTTTAATTAAGAAAACGCATCAAGGAATTTTCTATTTTTTTTGACAAAAACAAAACACGTTCAAATCACCATGAAAAAATCACATACTCTGAGATCACAACGCTGCAACACACAGTATAGACCACCAAATGTATAGTACAGAAAACAAAATAAAATGAAACGCAGGAGATCCATAAATACCAAAATTTCAGATATTTCCATGCACATAAAAACTGCGGCAACCCCTAGACTGGCTATTATCACCGACAAGACCATTGCTTCTCCTTTTTTTCACAATTCTTCCTATGGTATATTCTAAATGTGAATTTGATAAACAGAGTGATTTTGTTCTATTTTCATTTCGCTTTGGTAGTGTTGGTCAAGTTCAGAACTAACGCACCGACCCACCCGAACAATAGTAATGAAATGATGATACTGATTACTAACATAATCCCGTGTTAAATCAAAATGTATACAAACTTGCATGAGGGCTGTACTGTCAAGACCATGCGTTAACTCTTCTTACTTCAAAAAGACATAGCCTTCACAATTTGCAAACCAACAAAATACAAAGAAGATTAAACAAACAAGAATAAGAAACAAAAATAAACACCAACAACAAACGCTACCGAGACATGAAATACTGAAATGTCATGGTCTTCAACGGAAGGATATGTGTTAGGTATGAAACCAAGACAGGACTTCCTTAGGGAAAATGGGAATCCAAGATAATCTCAGTATAGCATGAAGTACCATCAGATTTTCAGATGAGAGTTATGAACATGCGCGTATACTACTTCATTTATATCGAATTTAGAAAAAATTAATATGCTTGAAAAATCTGTCCCAAAAGAAACTTGACAAATGAAATCACCAGATTAAAACATGATGTGTTTTCAACCTCGGAGAGTCCTATACGTCAGATACGATCATAACCCTCATACGAAAACATGAACAAGCAATATCATCTTAATCTGTCCCGTCATTCTGGGTACAAATTGGGTGATTGATAATGGCTGCAATTCAACAAGGTAAGTGATTGCTCGTTCCTTATCAATTGTTCTAAGTTTTGTAGTATCTTGCCTGAAGTAAGCACCTGTATGTCGAAAACATGTAAGTGTAGTGTTTTGTCTTGTGAGGACGTTTGCGCAAAACGTTTATTAGGCAGACCTTTTAGCAATAAATTGATTTCAAATCTTTTGTTCAAATTTCTGTCTGGCATCGCTTCACGTTGCAGACCTAGATACTAACTTCATTTAATCAGATGATACACACTAGTTTGTTCCTGTTCTTTGTCATTATGTTCTGATAATACCTCTTTTTGAAACCTTCTCATTAGGTGCTAACCCACATAGCATGACTTGAGCCTCCCCCAAACTGTAGGATATCATCCTCCTAGCCGTGGTGTGTAATCTGTAATCCTTGATCTCTGACAGACATTGTGGGAAGCTGGTTGTCCACCAAAAGAACTCGCAATGCTCGCGCCCACGTCCAGCTTGTAACCGTAAAATCATGGACCCAATATCCAGAAAGGAAAAACGACCCCCAGCCCCCCCAATTTAAAATAATGAGTTCTTAACAACCATTCAGCACTGGATAAAACACAGCAAGTAATGTAAAACCCTTTGAAAAAAAAAAAAAACAAAAAAAAACAACCAGCACACATAACAAACTTTTTGGTCGTCCTCACACACAATGCTGTCCTCACTCTGAGAATCTCCGAGTTGGGTGATGAACATGAATCCCCCGGTGGTCGCTTTTTTTAAATACGCAAACACACACACAGAACCACCCACAAAGCAGTGATATCCCAGCTATATAAGACATACTGGTACTCACATGTATTAAGCTCACCACACTTGTCAGTAATGAAAAATACACTAATGCGCCTCCCTACACGGAAAAAAGCGCAAAAAAAAGCAAGCCCTAAGCCACAATTCAGCCTACAACACAAATCATGTTCATCTTATCTGCCTGTCCACAATAAATGCCGTATACCACCAGCATACAGAAGAATGAGCATTTATCAGCCAAAATTTCCTTCCTGGGAAGTTAGGGAGGAGAGAGGCTTCTCAGTTATCTGAAGCAAAAGCAAACTTAAGTGGTATGTTTGAGAGGACTCCCGGGTGGGGGATGGGATGGGGATGGGGAGGGGGGGGTGTGTGTGTGAAGGGGACAGGCCCTCTTGCAAAGGAAAAAAACGCTGAGCTAGTTTGAATGATGGTGCAAATACGTGTAATCAAGGGCAATTCATTCTCCAGCCTAACCAGACTATGGAGACCTCATTAGCTCCCTGTGTTCTCTGATTTTTTTTGTTTTTGTTTTGTTACCCCCAGGTAGGCATTGTTCCGCAACAAGTAGGGACAAGTCGGATACTAGGCATTTGTTTGGAAGGTGATATTTTTGTAACACTATTTAGTAGTACAATTTTTCTTTAGTTCAATTTTTCTTCTTGTGTGTTTTGCTGCTTTTTTATAATTATGAAAACAATCAGAGATCTGGATGGAGGTCGTCTAACGGAAAGAGCACTGTTTCATTTAGAGGAAATAGCCCTGCACGCCCATGAGGCAGATAATACTGTTTACTCGAATAAGGAAGAATGTGTGTCTCTGCAACAAACCCAAAAGCTGTTTTGTTTTGTTTGTTTTTTATTTTCTTCTTCCTTTTTTTTCTTTAAAAAAAAATCTTTTTCACACTTAGTAAAATAAATGAGAAATATGCATTGTACCCAACTGGAAATGAGCAATAAAACGCACTGCAAGTCAGTATGGTTAGCAGTAACGCGGCTATAGTAAACAATGCTTTGAAGTAGTCCTTTAGAAAAAATACAGGGGGATATAAATCCTAACAAGCCTAACGGTCCAGGTTGGTGTCCCTTGTTTCAAGTTCCTCATTACCGACTTTGCTATCACAATGTCTTTCCCCCACTGTCATTTTGTCTCCCTTGACTAATTCCTAGATGTCAAATGCACAACAATCATTTTGACTTGAAGAAAGCGTCCTTTTATCATCTTTTCATCTCCCTAACTAATTCTCCCTACCCCCACTTCTTAACACACAATGAGAAAAGCACACAGCAACACCACACACACACACACACACACGCACACACACACATTTTTTTTTTTTAAGAGGGTAAAATCACTATTACTTTAGAAGATTAGAGACCAGTTAAAGTATGTCTCCTGGTTTTCAAAGATTTCTTCAGATATTTCTTCAAAGACATTGCATTTAATGTAATCGTCGAGGGTAGGAGGCCAGGCCCTCAGACGAAGCAATGCCAAACCCAGTGTAAAGAGATTAGGAGAAAGAAGTGAAGCCCTGCACACAACAACTCGACAGCCAAAAACCAACCCGTCATTCTGCATGGAGCAGCTGTCATAGTGAGACTGTGAAGGTCCTCAGGGGAGGCCAGGGACAACCTTGCACCCTGGGGCACAGGAACGCCTTCCTGAAACAACATCTCAGCCACATAAGATCCTGAAAACAACCATCACTAACATAGATCCTGAAACAACCATCCTTACATAGATCCTGAAAAAAAAAAAACATCACCTCTCAGATCCTGAAACAAACATTCACCACAACACAGATTCTGAAACAATCCATCACAACATAGATTCCCAAAACATCACCACATAGATCCTGAAACAACCATCACCACAATAGATCTTAAAACAACATCACCACATAAATCCTGAAACAAACCATCATCAGCCCCACAGATCCTGGAAAAATATCTGCATAGGATCCTGAAACAACACCATCACCACATAGATCCGGAAACAATTATCACTAGTGATGATATAGAAATCGTAGTGGGGAAAAGAACTGGGACCTTTCACACACGAACCCCTCCTAAAACCACCATCACCACATAGATCTGAAACAACCATCACCACACAGATCGTGAAACAACCATCACCACAATAGATCCTGAAACGAACCAATACCACATAGATCCTGAAAACAAACCATCGAAACGGTCATCACCACCACATAGATATGGTGGGGGGGGGAGGGGGGGGGGGAGGTGTGGAGGGGGGTGAAGAATGGGGACCTTCACAAGAACCCCCCCTGAAACACAGAATCTCACATATACAAGATCCTCAAACAACCATCACCACCAAAGATCCTGAAACTCCCATCATCACATAGATCCTGAAACAATCATCACTACACAGATTTGAATGGTAGGAGGAAAAGTATGGGGACCTTCCACCACCCACTGAAATTTTAAAACATGTTAAATGCTTAAAAATCTTTCCCCCATAAACATTAGGTCTGATGAAAAATCTTTATCTCTTTTAGGACCCCCTTCTTCACGGTTATCATATTCCTCAGTTGTGCCTTGTATGCCCATTTTGGTCATAGAAAAGCAAGAAGAAAAATATCTCCTCATGTCTTTCACTTTAGTACAGAGTGACATTTGCTGTCATTCAAAAGTGCGCCCCCCCACCTCCCTCTTTCTTTGGTTGCAGTGTGACATTTTACTGTCTCACTCCCAAAATGCCCCCCCCCCCCCCCACCCCCCCCCCCCCCCCCCCCACCACCTCTATCTGGTACCCCTGTGTGACATTTTACTACCCTACTCCAAAAATGCGGATTTTCTCTCTAGTACACTGGTGACATTTTTACTATGACAAACTTATCCACTCCCCCCCTCTCTTTCTGGTACACTGTAGGACATGTTACTCTCACTCCACAGTTGTGTCCATCTCTCTATCTCCTCTCTTCTCTCTAGTACAGTGTGACATTTTACTCTCTCTCCAAAATGCCCACCCCCTCTCTCTATGGTGCAGTGTGGACATGTTACCTATCACTCCAAAATGTTCCCCCCCTCTCTCTCTCTCTCTCTAGTACAGTGTGACATTTTACTCTCTCTGCCAAAATGCCCACCCCCTTCTCTATGGTACAGGTGACATTTTACTATCACTCCAAAATGTTCCCCTCCTCTCTCTCTCTCTCTCTATACAGCGTGACATTTTACTCTCTCTCCAAAATGCCCACCCCCTCTCTCTACGGTACAGTGTGACATTTTACTATCACTCCAAAATGCCCCCCCCCCTCCCCCACCCCCCCCCTCCCCCCCCTCTCTCTCTCTCTCTCTGGTACAGTGGGACATTTTACTATCACTCCAGAATGCCCTCCCCCTCTCTCTCGGTACAGTGTGACGATCACATTTTACATATCACTCCAAAAATGCCCCTCTCTCTCTCTTACAGAGTAGCATTTTACTATCACTCCAAAAACCCCCTCTCTCTCTTCTCTCTCAGATACAATGTGACATTTTACAATCACTCCAAAATGCCCCCCTCCCTCCTCCCTCTTTCTCTCTGGTACAGTGTGACACTTTACTATCACTCCAAAATGCCTCTCTTTTCTTCTTCGTGGTACCGTGTGACATTTTTACCAAGACTGCAAAATGCCTCTGCCTCTCTCTCTCTCTCTGTGTGTACAGTGTGATTTTATTTACTATCAGTCCAAAAAATGCCCTTTTTTTCTATGGTACAGTGTGACATTTCACTATCACTCCAAAATGCCTCTCTTTCTCTCTCTGTGGTACAGTGTGACATTTCACTATCACTCCAAAATGCCTCTCTTTCTCTGTGGTACAGTGTGACATTTCAATTATCACTCCAAAATGCCTCTCTTCTCTCTCTGTGATACAGTGTGACATTTCACTATCACTCCAAAATGCCTCTCTTTCTCTCTCTGTGGTACAGTGTGACATTTCACTATCACTCCAAAATGCCTCTCTTTCTCTCTCTGTGGTACAGTGTGACATTTCACTATCACTCCAAAATGCCTCTCTTTCTCCTCTCTGTGGGTGTGGTACAGTGTGACATTTCACTATCACTCCAAAATGCCTTTCTTTCTCTCTCTGTGATACAGTGTGACATTTCACTATTACTCCAAAATGCCTCTCTTTCTCTCTCTGTGATACCGTGTGTGACATTTCACTATTACTCCAAAATCTTTATCTCTCTGTGGTACAGTGTGACATTTCACTATCACTCCAAAATGTCTCTCACTGTCTTTCTGTCTGTCTTTTCTCTCTCTCTGTCTTCTCTCTCTGTGTCTCTCTCTCTTACTCACTGTCCTGACCTGTTCCTCATCAGCATCAGGACTAATGGCCCCAGAAAGCGTTGCTCCTGAATCAGACTAATGGCCCCATCTGCTGAAAGTTGATCTGGGCCTCTGCTGTGGGCATGTTCTTCATGCAGGTGGGGGCACAGGAACCCCTGCCATCAACACACAGAGGGAAAGACTTCACACAGGCGCCTAACTGTGGCCTAATGATTGACCCAGCCCATACTTAAAACTACAACAACAAACAAAAAAAACAAAAACAAACATACTCTCACAAGTGGATCTAATCAAAACTTTAGACAGGATAGATCACATATAATAAATATTCAGTTTTTTTACAGCAAAAATGGGTTGGAATAGCTCGGTTGGTAAAGCCCCTGGACTCATAATCTTGGTGATACTCGGGTTGCAGGTTTTGAATCTCCACCAGGCCGTTTCGGTATAGGGGGATTTGTCCCTCAAAGTTAACATTGGTTCTGACGCCATTTCCCAAATAGTCCTTCAAATGAATGAGACTATAGACTGAGGTTCTGTGTGTGAATGCACACATAACATCTTGCACACACATGAAAATCCCACCACCAACTTTCGGAATAGAAGACCAGTTTGGCCGCTGGTAGGGATGGCACATTACATACAGCATGCACTCTGCATGAAAAATCGAAAGAATAAAAGAATTGTTAAACTGAATGAACAATATTAACTGAATGACACAGGAAACGACCAAATGAAATGCCAGCAGGCAGGTCTTCAGACGGCTCTATCCAGGTAGGCAGCCCGTTGTGTAAACGAGAATGCAGATTGTAAAGCGCTTAGAGCTTGGTCTCTTGTCAGGGACATGTGCTGTATAAGTACTCTTAATGAAATAAACCATTCATTTGTGTAAACTCTGTTCAGTTATGGGTTCCAATAGGAAGAGTCCCATACAGCCGCCTATCAGCTCAGACATCCTACAAAACCTCCATGCTGTATTTATCCCTGGGCCTGGTTATGGTAAGACAATTCCTGAAAGGAAAACTTGAGTACATTCTCATCATGAAATTTCAACCGAAGATAAAATCTACTTCCACAGCATCATCATTACTATTACTGACCATGATTAATTCTTTTTCATAAAAAGTCTGAGTTCTGTGCCTATTCAAGTCAAGTTCGCACAGCAACACCAAACTATCGCTCTTTCTTACCCCTGACAAAGTCATCGCAAGTAAAATGTATCTTACTTTGAATTTATGATGTTAGTTTTCTCACTCTTTGTAACCGTTGGTAATAACCCACCCATCGTAATTAAATAAGCCACCCACCGTAATTCACTTGACACACTGGTTTCACAGAGTTCTAATTCATTGTGGACACATGTTGCAAGTCCCCTGGTCAGGCTGAAAACCTGAAGCAGCACAACTTACCCACACTTAGCAGACCTGGGTATTTCCATCACTCTGAACCAATCCGTCTGGAAGCAGTTCACCAAGTTCAATGCCACACATGATCTACAGGTCAGCCTACTCAGTAGCATCAGTAGTTTTGATCCAAGCATGAGGCTGATTTATACAGCATTCCAATCTCTCTTCAATAAGGAATTTTTTTGTTTGTTTTGTTTTGTTCTTACATGTTTGATTTCATTCACTTCTGTGAGAGTAGGTCTTAAAATGTTTTGATCAGCACCATACTTCATTACTTGTGAACCCCAGGTGACTGCCACAGAAGGCAGAAGTTTACAATCTTCCTAGGCATCTGATCACGAGGCACTGGCAGCTCCATGAGGGAAGCTGGTGCCAGGGCTGGAACTGGATGTACCTGGGTGTAGCTGTGTAAGGGTGTCGGGACAGTCAGGGTAATTCAGTGCGCTAGTTTGTGCCATGAACAGTGCAGTATACATGGGGTTGGGAAAGAAAGTTTTGTTCAAGTGACTAGAACTATTTCATTTTGAGTCTTACCGCACCCCCCCCCCCCCCCCCCCACCCCCCCCTTAAAAAAAAAAAAAAAAAAAATGGAAGAAAATACAGATACCTGCTACACTAGACAAGCGAAGAGGCAGATCTGCTATTTTAAAATGATATACAAAATATCTTATGTATATTGTACAGGCATTTAATTTATCAATTGTTTGCTACAATTAAAATGACACTGCCCATATTTCAGAAGAAAAGAAAGAAAATAATGCACAATGGTTTTTTTCTTTAACTTAATCAGAACTGTCATTTATCATTATCTGCATTTCCAACAAGTATCTAGTCAAATTTAAACACTGTCTTTGTTTAACTAATCAAATGTTCTATAGTTCAAAGCAAAATTAAACTCAACGATATTGCTGATCAGAACAAATCTGCACTAAAACTAGAATGTTAAAACTTCTTGGACATCACTGGTTCATCAGCAATAATTGATTTCTTTCTTTTTTTTATGAGCAGAACACCTGTGATGTAGCTCACCATCTCATTTTCTCAGTAGCCATAACTTCAGAGATTTCATAAAACATACTCAGTCAAAAGAAGTTACTTAAAAAATGAAATTTTACAGTATAACTGTAATGCTTCAATTTTCTGATATATACATAGATCCATTGTTATCTACCTGTTATACAATATTATCAGATACACACCACACTGTATAAAGATGAATCATGTCACCACCAGTCATGTGGAATCAGGAATGTCTCTTTTTTGTTGTTTTGCAAAAGAATCATGATACTTAGATTATAAAGCTTTTCCACAGTGTACAAAGTTCTGTGATTGTTTGACCACACTTCATTACCTGTACAGTGTACCTTCATTTTCAGTGTGGTCAGTGTGTCACTGGCGGACATGATTAAATGCCAGAGGCTTAGATAAAAGGAAATTGTGCTTGCTCTCTTTAAAACTTCTAGGAAACCATCAGGGACACATACTAAGCTATACATGCATAATCATTATGATTAATCATCATCAATGAAAGCGCAATCATGAAATTTGAATGTTTATAAACACAGTGTAATAAACTGAAACCCTATTGAGTATTAAAGTATCAAATCCTCAATGAATTACAAACTATAATGATAGATAACTCTTCAGAGTGTTACAGACTCGGATCACCTCGGCTTCGCTGATGTCGTCTGGCTGGGATTGGCTGGACTTCATGAAGCCGGAAAAGGAGAGGCGACTGGAACCGGAGGTAGGGCTGGGGGGGACTCAGGCTGCGGGAATGAGGGGTTCACGTACATCAGTGCAAAAGGTAACACTCTGTGCTGAGGACACTTCTCATGAAGAGAAAATACAATGGGGGGTATTCCAGCTCTTTAAACTGGACAATCAGGACAACACACGTGCAATTCAGTCAGAAAAGAACTGAGAGTAGGGAAGGGTTGCAGAAGTGGGAAGAAAGCAGAGGGATCAATACACAATATATGAATACAAAGGGGGTTCTTATTTTCGATGCTTTTCTACCCCAAAATTAGAATCTAGTTCAACCAGAAACAACTATGTTTTACAGCTTCTGAAGAATATGGTGATGAAGTAATAACATGAATAAAATCAAAGTGGCAGAACAAATTTGTTCAAATCACATCAAGATTTTTACCAATTAAAATGAATAAATCAAAGCGGCAGCAGAACAAATTTGTTCAAATTATGTCAAGATTTTTACTTCATCTCTCTTTGAACTTTGATATGTTTCATGACAGGTGCATGAGAACTGTGAAACGGACTTATAATGATGCTGTACTGTTCTTACCATCACTGTCAGTGTCATCATCAATAGTTTCCAGACCTGAACTGTACCTATGCAGGACTATGTCACTCTCAAGATTTCACATCATGTGAAAACTGACGGTTTTTTTCATTCGCCTGAAAACTGAAAATCATCTTTCAAATAAGTCGAAGGTATGAACACTTGACAATGCTGTGTCTTTTTACTCTTTTTCGTACTCCCAGTTCTTAAAGAACAGGCGCAAAACAATAGTTTTTACTTTCATATTACAAATCTCTTTTTCTTCAGTTTGTCTGCTACATGTGACCATTAAATAAGTGTTAAGCTTCAACCACAGACAAAAAAAAAAAAAAAAAGACTTTTTTGCAGCATCAAAAAGTACAGGATGACCTTTCTTTGAAAGCCTGAATTCCTGAGAGCAAGTGACAATGCTTGCATTCAATACCACAACAAATACATGCCTTCTTAATGTGGTGTACCTTGGTCTCAGTGCAGCAGAGTTTTCTTCATTTGGAAGAGATTAAAGGGTGGATATCATAGGAAAGGTGTGTAGAATGGGGGTGAGGAGAGGGGAGTACAACCATGTTGTGCCATGATGTACATAAAAAACAAAAAGAACCCAGAAACTCATATGCATGTGCGCGCGCGCGCACCCACCCACACACCCACCCACACATCGCCATATATATGATCTAAGTCAGCCAATGGAAAAACATCCCCGATCTGATTCTTTTTACAAAAGTTGGCTACAACTTGTAGTACATGGATAACACTTCCATCACCCCAGCGCTCAAACCTGCACACACACATTCATACACATGACACTAAAAGGCCCAAAAGAACAGGCAAAAGAGCACCATGAGACTATGTATAGTCATGTGATAGAAATCATGTTAGTCCCACAAAATGTTTTATGTTTCCTCCAACGCCGTTCTTTAGTCTATACAATGCGGCAACCTTGTCATTTTGTTCCCTCTGCACTGCAGTCAGTAGTGGCAGACTCGCTATCATGCTGGGGCCTCTGACACCCCCACCCCCACCTCCCCCCCCCCCCCGTCTCCCTTCCACTCCTTTTTTTGTTTTTTGGTTTTTTTTTTAATTTTTTCTTCCTCCTGACCTCTCTTCTCTCTTGCTGCAACAGTAAAGGTCAAAAGCGAACGTGGCTGCAACCTGGAACTAGTGGAAGAACAAGACCTACTTCAACACTTTAACTCACGACCTTCGAATACAGTATATATACACAGCAGTGTGACTATGGGAGTACCAAGTTTTAATTCAACAAATCAGTAACTTCTTTGGTGCAGCGTAAGGATAAATCATATACTACTATGTAATCTATTTAATGTGTCATATTTTTCCCTTTTGATCACTTCTGAACGTCAATGAATACTCCAACAGCTACCAACCGAACAGTGTCTCAGACAGTGAATCAATCGTAAATCATTAAAATACATTATTCAAGTAGTTTCTACATTCATAACAACGAATCCAAGGGGGTTTTACATCAACCAACATTTCATCGTTTAATACCTGCCCCGTCTCCCTTTTTGCGCAATCTACGTAACATCGTGCTTTGACACTTTTACGATGACGGAACCAAATGTAACAAGTTGACTGTCAACATTAGCGGCAGAACGCCCATGTCCGTATAACAGGAAGTGAATAAACTTCGAAGTGCGCATGGCTGACCTTACAAACCATCACTACTTCCGATTTCAATGTCATTGCCCCGAAAGTCATGCTGGCCTCATCGTTTTCCCGATTTTCGCTTGTCTTGAAGGTATGGATTTGATTTAATCAAAGATTTAGTGAGAACTATTGCTTTCTCACATTTCTTCATATGTGACCAAGATTAAGAAGAACTGGAAAGGATGCGCATGTTAACATGTCTGTGCTGTCAGTTAGGAAATCGTCGTCGGTTGGTTAAGTAAAATAGAACAATAGAGAACACTAGATTACGACACAGTGACTTCTGTTTTCTTATAGTAATATAGTCATTTGGGCGTGTGATCATCGATCGTATAACGAACATTTAGATAAGTGAAAGACACATTGAAAATCAAGTGCATTCGTTCAAGCAGCACAATACGCGCGCTGGTGACCAACTCATTTTTTGAGTGAACCAGCCTTTTAGGAAGAAGATCTATACATCAAGTGTGAGTAAGCTGATTGAGAAGCTCAACAGTCAACTGGCCATCGCTGCAGAATCGCAGGAGATCAGCCCACATTGCGATGCTGTTCAAAATAAACAACAATCTAGTACAAGCATCAAGGCTGAAAAAACAGTTGAAACCCCTGCCATCACGCTAGCGGTGCGGACATGACCAGCAATTTGCCTTGATTCACTGAAGAACACAGTACAGCACACAGGGTTCTTTCTCCCTAGGACCATCAGGGATTGGAACTCCTTACCACTGGAAGTTTCAACCAGTGCACTCTTGACACTTTCATTTCAAGGGTCACCAAACATATGTTCTTACAAAAGGTTTGGGTTTTTTTTGAGGGCGGGGGGGGGGGGGGGGGGACTGGGAGGGGGGGGGGGGGGGGGGGGGGGCTGGCCGGCAAGGCGTGGGCTTGACGTTCCTTACGGTGGGTCGGAACTACCCAACAGTGCGTTCAGCCAGGGCCTGCTGGGTCATGAAGGCCATAGGCTTTTTTTTTTTTTTTTTTTTTGCACCTCTGTACCATCGACAACCAGACCTTTGAAATAGTGGCAGAATCATCAACCCAATTGATGGCAGCCACTTAATGGAACAAAAAGAAGCAAAGGTAGATAATTTTATGCATCGATAGCCCTGTCATTAATACTTTCACATCGAGCGTGGCAGAGCAATGTAACTTCCCTGTAGATGCGTGCACTGCATGTGCTTGCCTTACAACTGTTGCAGATGCACGATTTTCACATGTTTTTATTTCATTTTATGTCCCGTAATATACACTAACAAAGCAGTTGTTATATATCAACAGAAGGGGTTAACGTGAACTTTGCAATAAGCATAGACTTAAATACATTTTGGGTAAAATAGCAACGCCACAGTTATGGAAACAACGTGAATAAAATGTAGAACACAATCTTGTTTAGGGTTTGATTGGTTTAGTATGACAACAGCAAATGAGAAGAAAAGGGGCATAAGATTTCCCTTTTACTTTGAATAGATGCAGAGAAAGCCTGAGGTATTCAATACGTGTAATCCAAGTGAAATTTGTTTTTTAAAAAAAGGAAAGTAAATCATTGCACTCTGTACATACTTTTCACTGTTCTGGCTTCTGATGATGCGATGTATAAAACTATTAAATACACAGAGCGAATAAATTGAGCTCAAATTCTTTTTGATAAACTTGTAGTTGTACACCTTTACCCCCATCATCCTCAGAACCACTTTGCTGAACCAGCACTAACACCCCATGCCATTCTTCTTCTTCCTGATATGTTGGCAAGGCAGGAAATTCCACACTGCCCTTTGCAAAAATTCCCAGTGCCAGATGGGTCTCTTGGACTACTCTGGGGTCACAAAGGTCATTGCTAGTACATGTAAACTTACCCATCCAGTAGCTATAACCCTGTTCTAAATATTTAGGGCAGCTGCATCCCTTAGACATAGATGAGAGAACATGGATTTTTTTTTTTTTTATAGTTGTGCTGTCACAGAGGCACGGCATGTTCAGTGAGTACAGCAGCGTTGTCGACACCACGAAACGGCTTGTCATGAACGGGTCGATTGAGTTGCCGTCACTATCGCACAGCATGACGCGAAAAGGTTAAAGTAGATCAGTCAACATGACAATCGTCGTCACAATGGCTTTTTTTTTTTCGGGGGGGGGTGGGGGGGCACCCATATCCAGCTAGGCCAGGGATCTGCTAGGCTCTGGTACTTGTAGCAGATGTCACACAACAACAGGTGCCCCGAAAGAAACACGGCATATAATCTATCATAAGGCAATGCACAGAAATTTTTTTTTAAAAACGGAAAAAGTTAGAAAACTATAATTCACAAGTGGAAGATGCAGATAGACTAGAGAACAGAAGTTTGCTCTGCCAGGAAATTCAAGCATTGAGAGACATGACCAACTTCGCGCCACTGAAAATCAATGATAAATTTTGATAATCTTCATTACGAAATGATAGAAAGCTTAAGAAGGATTTTGTTCTTATCAGGTGCTTTAATTTAATCAATATGCAAACAAAAACTTCATTGTTGATTTTTTACTGCCAGATTGTAAAGAACTGAAATAATAAAAAGTTTTCTTTTCTTAATGATGTAGCTTTAGACTAGAGTTACAATCAAAAAGAAAAGAATGATATTCCTAGTATTAGTTCAGTAAGTAAAGGTTAAGTAATGATTATTCTCTTTGTACTATGCACTTTTCTGAAGTCTGATGGTTACAATAAAGTTTTCACTTAGGTTCCAGGTCATGTTTGCATTCTAGGCAGTGAGAGGGCCTTTCGACTTGCCAGGAACGCCATAAAGAACAGTGCAGACTCAGTACCCTCACACTGAGGTTAAAGTTCAAACTTGCTTCACAAGAGAGAAATACCCAAATTTGTCTGAACCGTGGAGGCTTTACCATCGGTAACTGGTGGCTGTAGAGAAAGAATAGATTTATGCAAATTACAGACAGGCCACTCTTTTCATACCTACTTATATCAGATAAAAGATGAAGAAGTTCCATGGTGCATTCCATCATGTAATGTACATATTATAAAGCACCTCTTGAAGAATGGTGGGACTTCCCAGATGTCAGATATGAACCCTTTATCGCAATCTTCATGAAAAAAAAACAACACCTGTGTTCACAGATATATATCAGATGTGATTTTTTAGTTCCTGAAATAGCATTTTTTCCCCTAAGATTTTATGGTTAAAAAAGAATTGCCTGGTTGGTTGGTGGGTTGTGTTTTTCATCAATTTTCACTTATCTCACAAAAATCAGATTTAGCATGGGTTGTTTTTGTGTTTGTTTGGTTTTGGTTCTTCAGTTTTTTCTAACAACTGGCTAACAAATTGATATGACAGCCCACTCATATGGCCCTTAAAAGGCTTCAAACAAGATGAAATTGATTTCTTGTGAATAAGCAGGCAACATCAGCAAGTCACCTAGTTCGACATCAGCATCAACATACTGCAGAGTCCAAGGCACTAACTTGAGGGGAGCCCATAATGTCTTTGTAAGAAAGAAAAAGACTTAAAGAGGCTTTGGCAGGAAGCAGTTGGAAGTTGCAGGGCATTGAAGAGCTTGAGCAGTGGTAGAGGAGAAGCGTGGCATAGCATCATATGGGCCTGGCTCAGCAACAGGTTGATTCTGGGACCAGTGTCAGGGCTTGGTGTCAGGTTCTCAGTGACAGTGGTCACTCTCTGTTTCAGTGCCTTACCACCCTAAGATTCAGGTTTGCCAGCAGCTCTGCACATAGCAGTACAGTAGCTTAGGTGCCCAAGTTCATCAGATGCAGGGCTCAAAATACCCACCTGCCCAACTGACAACTTTATCTCCTTGCTGCCAAGTGGAAATTCTTTCTCCACTTATCCGCCAGGCAGTCAGCTTTTGATGGTGTCAGGAAAAGGACAGCTGAGAGTTAAAGTGTAGACCAATGGCACTTCCATGATTCCTTTTTTTCATTTTCCCACCTTACTACACCACTCTACCCTCCCCTTGCCATTCCCCCTCGGCCTTCCTCTTCCTGCCCCCCTCCCACTCTCTCTCTGATTGGTTTGATAGCAGAATCCTAACCGAGTGCTGACCTCCTAAAGCAAAGCGTGTTCTTTGTATGTATTTTTGTTCTTAAATATGGGGTTGGTTTATTTTAGAATGTGTTTGTGTTGGAGAGGGTGAGAGAGAGAGAGAGAGAGACAGAGACAGAGACAGAGAGCACGACAGAGATTCTGTCATTTTAATTCAGTCCAGGAATGTGCCAAAGGTCGAAAGATGACAATTTCTTTTCCTTTCTCAATCTCATGCATTCTTAGTTGAAGAGAACATGAAACTTTTTTTTCTTCTGTTCAAACCCTAATGAAAGAATGAAGTTTTATACTGTATTTCTCTATGTTCAGCCTCAATTACATGTGTGCAGAGTATGCTGGTATTGAATTGATATGCTGACTTGTCACTGCACTACTGATACTCAGTGATAGTTAATTTTTATCAACCATTTCTTTACTCAGGGATGGAGGGGATGGAGAAGAATGACAAGTAGAATTGAGGGGGGGGGGGGGGGGGGGGGGCAAGTATATTTTCTTACCTACTAGTCCCCAGGACAAAAAACAACAACAAAAAATGACTTGGGAATTTCTAGCCCTCAGGTGGTGATTGCCAGTTTTTATTCCACTTTTTTTTTTCATACTACCCACCCTTGCAGGAAATCCCATGCCATCTAAGGACAGCAAAATCTGTTGAAGTTAGCTCTACACTGAGATAAGAAGAAGAGTAGGACACTGAGGTGGTTTAGAAGATAGTAAAGCATCAACACACACACACACGCACACACACACAGTGACACACGCACGCACACACACACACACACATACACACACACACACACACACACACACACACACACACACACACACACAAACTGTCATTCACAGCACGCATACCCACAGAGCTTAATTCTTGGCTTGTGGCTGTGAAGAAAATGTGCGTCATACATGCTAGATGCCTTTTCACTCCTGGAAGTTATGCCCGTTGTAATGTTTAAAACCAGTCTTAGTAGGTATTATATTAATTACGTTTTAAGTGTTGAACTTGGAGTGATTCTTAATAATCTTATTCAGTGTGTTCCTCTGATCAGTTTTATTTAATGCTTTTTTCTCTAAATCTACTCAACGCAGCTTTTTTTTTTTTTTTTTTTTTTTTTTTTTATTAACCTCTTAATGTTAAAGTCAAATTTTGTGTTTGCCTGATATTTTGTGCTGATAAAGAACAATCACCTGTAAGTTACCAAAATCTGAATCACACAGTCCTAGTCTTTTAAAATTTCATTTTCAGCAAGTGGATTAAGTTAAATATGTGATGTTAAAGTGGCTTATTGTAATGCAGTTCACTTTTTATGATTTTTTCTTTTTGTGTGTGTGTGTCACTGTGTACTTGTTAGTTTTAGGCTAGTCCAGTTATAGTAGTGAAGAAATCTCTCATTTTTGAAAGAGGGGCAAAATGTCTCGTAAGAAGATTCGCATGTGGTGAAACCTTCTTCATACCAGCAGTTGACAAAGAGCCCTGAATACTTATCCAGAAACCCCTTTGGGGGCATAAGCAGATGTAAATGGAAAAATTACATAAACACATATTTTCAGTCTTGAACCAATGACAAATGAGTTTGTTTGCAGAGCAGCACACACATGCAGTCTTAAAATAGCTGCCATGCTGCATGTTCTGGAGACATCTTTAAACAGGAGAAAGAACAGGTCAGTTTCCAGTCCAGAAACCCTTTCAGATTCAGGTGAAAGGTGTAGCAACTGCAGGATAATGTATAATGTAGAATACCACAAAGCTATCAAGTACACAAGAAAGCTAAGGAAAATCACTCTAGGTGAAGACTGATGTTCACTGGGTAATAATCGGTTGGAATTCTGTTGGCTAACTGTCGCAAGATAGACCATATTCTTGTTCTGACCAGAACTCATTACACCACAGAAATCTTTCATTCAGACAAAGGGTTTAGCAACAGTGTCAGGTCAGTTTATTTGCTAAATGTAATAAAGATACTATGAGGGAGGTTACAGGTGTTTCTTGACCCACATTGTATAGTTTGCTCACTTTTTGACACATGCCTTTTGAGATTAAAATGTCCTTTTTTATCTGAGTAAGCTGCACTTGTTTTCAATGAGAAAAAAAAGAGTTCACCATTAAATAGCTTTGCTGTTACAAATAACTAGTTCAAGCTAAACCAGGTTAGACAGTAGATTATGATAGAATGCTTGACTTTCCAGATAACGTGGCTACCATTTGTACAGTGGGTGGACCAGTACTGCATTTTAAGAAAGAAAGAAAAAAAAAAAGAAAAAACATATTGCATTTTTAAGAAAGAAAGAAAAAAAAAAGACCAAAGTTCATGTCTTAACATGCATGAGCTGTGCCATGGTCTGTAATCCACAGTTTCAAGAATGAAACAAGAAAGGGGGAAAAAAAAAAAAAAAAATATATATATATATAAACCTGAATGATGTGCAGAGAATGAGAGTACTTGATTTTCAGGTACATATGTATTAGAGGAGGTTAAACAGTTGATAGAAATTTAGAATCAATAGAGTGCTCATCATCTAAATCAATACAGATGCCTCCGGCCCTCCTGTCTCCCTCCCACTGTACCCTATTTCTATCTTAAGTACTGAAAAACAATTTAGGCAAAAAGATGACTGGGCAGATGATACCAGTGGCCAGTTTTTGCCTGTGATATTTCGTCTTTTCAGTTGGGACTGCACACCAATAATGCCATTTTTGTAGGTGTATATATGATAGACTTAAAAGTCTGAGTTTCCATGTTAATTATTATAATGCATGAGAAAACAGGTGTCGACAAGCTGTGACTTACTAGATTGCCTATTTTGTAGTGAGATTGTCAGCTGCTGTTGCGAGTGTTTGCTTTGTCCGTTATTGTTTAGGTTTAATTAAATGAATGTATATATTTGATACTAGGATAGTGAAGCTTTCTCACTGTTTATCATTCCTGGGTTTGACTGTTACTTTGTACTAACTAGAGTACTACTGTTAGTATCACTTAGCATACTGAACACCATTTTGACTCATAAACTGCGCTGGTGGAGTTTTGTTGTTGTTTTTGTTTTTTTTTTGTTTTGTTGTGTGTTTTTTTGTATGAACTCAGCCGAGTGAAAGGTTAAACTAAAAGGTGTCAGAAAATTCATGAAATGTACCCTTTTCATGCACCCTTTTCATGTTACTTGTGGTAATTAAACAGTTCATTAAGCATGTAAAAATCTCATTGCCTGTGATGTAGATTTGTGAAAGAGCAACAACAACAACAACAAGAACAACAACAAGACAACATGGTCCCATTTTTGTGTGTGGATTATCATGGAAAAATTTGCAGCTCAACAAATGACCAGATCTGCCCCAAAATTAATGCAGTGGTTTGGGTCCTTTGGAAGGCACGTTTTCTCTCTCAGTCTCAGTCACTGTAGTAGTTACTCAATGTCTATCTATCTGTCCGTCTTCCTCTCCGTCTGTCTGTGTGTCTGTCTGTCTGTGTGTCTCTCTGTGTGTGTCTCTGTCTGTCTGTCTGTCTGTCTGTCTGTCTCTGTCTGTCTGTCTGTCTGTCTGTCTCTCTCTCCCTATCTGTGCCTGTTTGCAATGCTCCCCACACTTTTGTTTTCAGGAAGTTGCTAATCCCAGAACATGTTTAAAAGGTAGTTCAACTTTTTAGAGCGTTTGAAGTATGCTCTTGACAATAGTTGAATGCTTGATCACCCAGTGGAGAAATAATTTTTGTTCTCATGTCTAAGCAGGTGACTTTGTATAATTTGGCTGCTTCTCATTTTCGACAAACTGAATTGTCATTGTGGCAAGCAAGTTCCTTCAGCCAAAATGTTTTAAAGGATTTTTTTTGTTTTGTTTTGCTTTGAGTGTCATAAGTAGTGAATTGGTGACAGCATCATTATGCGATGATGAAACTTGTCATTTTTTTTTCTTTTAGACGAAAATGCTTGGTGTGCCATTTTTGTGAAAGAATGAATTCTTCTGAAGTTATCCAGTACTGAGGATGCAAGGAAAGAAACACTTTTGTCAAAATCCAGTCTGTTGTATGTTACTCAGTGAAGGGCTGATTATTTCAAAGGAAACATGCCTTTTTTTTGTGATTTCAAGCTTTTATATCAGCCCGTCAAATGGATCCACGCAATGTTTATGTGATGCATAGATGCATGCAACTTTAGGCAAACATTTGTTGCGTGTTTCTATCCCTAGTTTCAAATTTCAAAATTCACAATTTGGTCAGTGTGATGCTGTGCATGTGTGATGCACAGACGCACTGAATGGGGAGCCCTGATCTGTCTCTCTGTCTGTCTCTCTTTCTCCCTCTTTCTCTCTCTCTCTCTCTCTCTCTCTCTCTCTCTCTCTCTCTCTCTCTCTCTCTTCTCTCTCTCTCTCTCTCTCTCTCTCTCTCTCTCTCTCTCTCTCTCTCTCTCTCTCTCTCTCTCAGTGAGCTGTGACTGTGTAAATGTTTGCTGAGTGCAAAGTGTCTGTGTGTTGTAATTTACTGATAGCAGTGCACACAGTGATCAAAGACATCAGTGCTGTATGTGTTACAGGGCAATGCTGTCGCCTCCGGTCGCCAGGCCTGGCAGCGCTGTACGTTGCTGGCAGAAATTACTCGAGCGGTGAGGAAGAGTCCAGACGCAGGCTCATTCAGGCTTACCTCAGCGGGTGTTTTGAGCGCTGGAAGCGCAAGGAACGCCCTGCTGATGACTTAAGATGCTATGGCTCCCCTGAGGCTGTCTTACAGTCCCAGGACAAGGGACAAGTTGCACCTCACAGTCATCCTAAGACAGGGCAGGTGGAGAGTGAACAGCTCCTTTCAAACAGGGCAAATATGGCCGGGGACGAACCTCACGGCGAGCCTAGTCAGAGCAGACATGGAAGAGACACTGTTGGTGTTGGTTTTGATCTGCCTAGGCCTACAGTGGCGTCCAATGTAGATAACAGCGTTTACCTGTGGAAAGGTTTAGAGAGTTGGAACTGGGACGTTGCGCACCCCACCAGTCAGTCCCACAGGACCCATGGGCATAGAAGAAGTGATGATGATAATGTCAGTGAAACAAGCCAGCATGCTGACAAGAGCAGTTCCTCTTATGACAAAATAGATGATGGGAGGGATGTTGTGGGCATTCTGGTCAATCTCCCCAGAGGGCGAGCAGAGTTAGATGTGAACATATACCTGCGCAGATGTTTGGAGGGCTGGAACTGGGACATTGAGCACCCCAGCAGTCGATCACACAGAGTTCGTGGCCCTAAACAAGATGAGGGTGTTAGTGAAAGTAGCAGCAGTGTGGCAGAAGTACTGCTGCTGTTGACGGAAGCACTGTTGGTCCAGACCAAAGTAGATTAGATCATGATGCACGAGGTGCTGCTGATGACAGAAGCAGAAGTGCTTATGACAGAAGCAGTTTGTTTATGATAGTGTCGCTTATGACAAAAGTAGTGGTGTTTATGAGAGAGGTGGTAGTGTTTATGAGCGAAGCAGTAGGGTTCATGAGAGAGGTAGTTATGTTCATGAGAGAAGTAGTAGTGCTTATGACAAAAGTAGTAGCACGTGTGACAGAGTAAGTAGCGCTTATGACAGAGAAGCAGTAGCACTTATGATAAAAGTAGAAGTGCTTCTGACCAAAGTAGTGTCACACATGACAGAAGTAGGGCTGCCTATTGTGCTTCTGACCAGAGTAGTGTCACACATGACGGAAGTAGGGCTGCCTATGGTGC
>JADBJO010014490.1:0-19399 GCA_016801955.1 Conus betulinus
AAAAGGGGCATAAAACTTCGCTCTTACTTTGAACAGATGCAGAGAAAGCCTGAGGTATTCAATATGGAAGTGAATTCTTTTTTTTTTTTTTTTTTTAAGGCATTTAAATCATTGCACACAGTACACACTTTTCACTGTTTTTGTTTCAGATGATACGACTATAAAACTATTAAATACACAGAGCAAATAAAAATGAAGCTCAGATTCTTTTCGAAAAACGTGTACACCTTTACCCCCTCATTTTCTGAACTACTTCACTGAACCAGTTCTAAAACCACATTTCATTCTCCTTCTGCCCGATATGTTGGTGAGGCAGGAAATTCCACACGTGCCTTACAGTGCCAGACGGGTCTCTTTGTTCGGACTGCTCTAAGGTCACAAAGGTCATCGCTAGTGCATGTAAACTTACCCTCCCAGTGGCTAGAACCCTGTTCTAAATATTTATGGCAGCTGCATCCCCTAGACGGTAGACGAGAGAGCATGGGAATTTTTTTTATAGTTGTGCCGTCACGGAGGCACGGCACGTCCAGGCAGTACTGCAGTGCTGCCGTCACCCAGGTCGACAGAGTTGCCGTCACTATCACACGGCGCGTCGCGAAAAGGTTAAAAGGGCAGTAAAATTTGTACAGACAATGTATCAAGGAGAATTGGACAGATTGTCTGCTTACATGAAAGAGAACGTTCTTGAATTATCTGGTGAGCAAACTTGTTTAATGCTTTTTAATAATGGCGAAAACCCAAAGGCTCTGCCCAACCTTATTCTTGACGACAATGTTCTACAATATAAGCAAACAGTCAAGTTCTTAGGAGTGTTTTTAACACTGAAGCTGAACTGGAAAAAGCATATTGGAAAATTTGACAGATAAAGCTAGGAAAAGATTAAATTTGCTCAGAATTATATGTTGTCAACCATGGGGTCAAGACGGTACCGCACTTTTACATTTATATACGTCGTTAGTCTGATCAAAATTAATATATGGACAGGAAGTATACTTCTCTGCATCCAACGTTTTTAAAGAAACTGCCAGGCTAGATAGTAAAGCTTTAAAATTTGCTTTGGGTGTTCCCAGTGCACACAACACAATGAAATGCTATAAGGAGACAAACATTTTACCTCTTAATGAACAACAAACGTTGGATGTGTCCAAATATGTTGTAAGAGGCCTATCTGTAAAAAAAACTCTGTTACTGATGAAATTCTTATGGATTCCAACAAGGAATACCCCAAAGGTCTAAAAATATATCATACATAGAGCCAATTAGAAATTTCACTTGTGAGCTTATGTCAGAATGTAGTATTGATATGAAGCAATTTCGGAGGTTCCTATCGTTCCTCAAATGCCCCATGGGAGCATCTCAACGCAAAAATTGATGATGAATATACTACTTTGAAGAAAGATGACAATGTAAATATTCTAGTAAATGAAGTTCGAGAACATCTCGAAAAGACTTATCCAAATCATTAAAAAATATTTACAGATGGTTCAATTATGGAAACATCTGACAGTGGTGCTGGATTCACTATACCATCCTTAAATGTGCAAAAGCCTTTCTATCTAGGCAGAATTTTCAGTTTATACATCAGAGCTATATGCAATTATGAAAGCTCTGAATTATATCTTATATTACACGCCAGTACCATTTTATAGTGTGCTATATTTTGTGTTGATTCAAAATCAGTTTTACAATCATTAAAGAACTGGAACTCTAAAATTAGAACTGATATTCTTTTTGAAATTAAGCATCTATTACATTGTTTACTTTCCCCCGGTATAGCAGTTGATTTTTGCTGGGTTCCTTCACACTGTGGCTTAAAAGGGAATGAATTAGCAGACAAACTGGCAAAGCAGGGAGCTTGTACAATTTTTGAAACGCCCTTCAACAAAGTCTTAAATTTTTCTCCGCATGAATTGATCCAGTGACTGAAAAAGAAATTATTCATTCTGCCATCATGTCCAAGGTATCTAGCCAGAGTAATTCATAAATTACGGTTAAATACATGGAATACAAAATATTCATGAGGTATAGCGTGTATATGTCAGGAGAATATCTCAATTCGTCATCTTTTATTTGAGTGCCCTATACTAACCCCAGCTTATAAGGAGAAGAATATTTTTTATAAATAATTCTGACAATGTTGATAGTGTGGTAAATAACCCTTGCCTTTTTTTTTTTTTTTTTTTATTGCTTTGGTTATTGCTCAGTCCCCAGTTGCAAAACTATTGTGAAAAAGACATTTGAAATATGTGTGTTAATAGTGATTTTTTTTTTTTCTGGGGGTTGGGGGTGGGGAAGGTGCTAATAGTACAATGGAATGTATATTGCAGTTTAAAGGTCTAAGATCATCTTGTGATGAAAAGACGTTAAATAAAACTACTGAACTGAACTGAACTGATGCACAGAAATGTTTTTCTCTGCAGACACAAGTACTGCCATGAGAATATTTAGTGTTCCATGTATTCAGCCTTAATTTATTAATTAATTTCAACAATGTGCCTTGGGCACAGTGGTAAAGTAGCCATTTTTTAAACTAAAATTCTGCTTAGGTATGTACTTGTCCATGAACTGGATTATTTCACAAGAGGACAAGTCTAAGGGATTTAAAAAAAAAAAAAAAAATTTTCAATGTTTCCATTTGCTCCTTTTGCAAGACTGTCTTCTATTTCATTCCACTTTATGCCACAGTGAGATGGGACCCAACAAAAGTCAATTCTTATGCCTTCAGTTATAAAACAATGCAGTAAATGTTTCATTTAAAACAGCAAATCTGCAAGTGTGCACCCATATATTAAGCATTACATAGACACAGAATGAATGCCTGTATATATGTGTGTAATGCTCTGTGTATATGCGTATCTAGTGCTCAATGTACATGTGTGTAGACAATCTTCTGTATGACATAGAAAATTGCAAGTGTGCACCCATATTGAGCATTACACAGACACAGAGCAAATGCCTGTAAATATGCGTGTAATGCTCTGTGTATGTTCACATCTAGGGCTCAATGTACGCGTATGTAGGCAATCCTCTGATCGACTTTGTAAGCATTACCTAGACACCCAGATGTAAACAGAACATTACACACATGTACACTGGTATTTTACACACAAGTAAATATGCTGGCTCAATACACCATTGGTAAAATGACTTTTTCTATGGAAAAAGAAAAAAGTCGTACAAAAGAAAGAAAGAAAATCAGAGCACACACACACAATAAGATATATCCAGAAAAGCAACGAAAAACAAAATGCAGTTACAGCATGGCAGCTCAATTGTATCTGATGCCTATAAATAAGGCTGTGCCAAGAGCATCAGAGTGAAAAATAGAAACATTTCAGTGCCACAGAAAATACATTTCTGAATGGTTAGTGTCCACTAAACGTTTTATTCATTGATTGCCTGGTGTGTCAAAACTATAAGAACAAAAATACAAGAAAGAGGAACCATAAGAAAAAAATTATGCAAGTTTCCACAACAAAGACAGGAGAAGGGTCTATAAAGGCAGAAAACAACATGTATCTAGTCTGTGTCTTTGTACCACTTGAAGTACATGTGTGTGTGTGTGTGTGTGTGTATGCACATGTGCAATGTACACAGAGCATTTTGCCCATGCACACACATATATGGATCAGTACATGGACTTGGGGTGAATGCATGCAAGTAATGCTTAGTGGATATGTGTATCTAGTGCCCTATGTACATGTGTGTATGCAATCTTCTATGTACCATGTAGACAAGGTTATAATATACTCCGGGCGTTGGATATCCACATGTACACAGAATTCAGCTTTCATCAAACCATGGGAAAATTGCTTTCACCATGGAAACTACATTCAGGAAGTATTCGCATCAGCCCTAACTGAAAAAAAAAAAACCTGCCGCTACTACTTGATACTCACTTTGATAATATTTATTCCAAAGAGTAACAAGCAAGATGCTTTTTTTTTTCATCTGGCCCTTGTTCCTTTAGGGACTAAGAATACTAAAACAAACACTATTACACAATGGAGAACCAATGTCTAATAAGAACAGTTATGATTCATATTAGTATCAAAATATACATACACAATAAAAGCAGCTGTTACACACAGCTATGTCTTATAATTCCAATGCGGTAGGAAGATACATGAAGCATCACCAAAATGGCATCAACACAGCCTTAGGAGGGAATGAACAGTGATTTATCAGGCAATCAAGTTCAAGTACACCAGTATATATTCATATGCAATGTTGTTGCTGATGATGCAAGGTTTTGAAGGCAGTAGGGAATAGAAGATACTGTTGTTTCTGAGGATGGATGGATGGACAGAGAGAGAGAGATTCAAATATGCATTAATAGTACACAAAAAAGACAAAGGGAAAGCATAAAGTAAAAACAAAAAACATTAACAAATAGATAAATAACTTTAAAAAAAAAAAAAAGAGAAAAGGGAAAAAAACGAAAAAATGTTATCCATCTTTTCACATCTAAGGACCCCCCCCCCCCCCCCCCCATCGAGAACAAATGATTTTACAGAGCAGTAAGCTGGCTTACACTCAAACATTGGTCAGTACGTTAAACATCTTTCACAAACTGATGTTTGCATAAACTGATATAGCCTACACAATCGTTTACAGTATTGTAGTAAACCATTTTGAGACACTACTTGAAAACAACCATCACTCTGGGAAAGTAAGTGTGCTTTGGTAATGATGTGCTAGTAACACATGTGGATATGCAATGATGATATTAATTATTATGTGGATATGCATTGATAATATTAATCATTCTGCACAGCTGTTTAGCTAGTGAAAGTGTGCAAATATTTAAGCAATTTTCTATAACAAACATACTACGGTATTGCACACCAGCCTTTTTCTGGGATAGCATTCTTCTTAAAACTGAAAGGCAGAGGAGTCAAGCTACCACTTTCTGCAGTCACTGAGGAGAAACAATCCGTTTTTTCGAAATACCGGTATCTGACCAGGAGTTATATGTTAGTGAGTTTTCTCCCCCCATTGGAGAGTGTCTCCCCCTCGGAGACTATAAGCTTGCTGAAGGTTCATTTTGAGAAGCATTTATATTTTCCCCACTCACCACACTCAAACACATGCTGTTAGTTATGCAGAGTTATCTACCACTGCAGATATGAATGCTTATCTCCCCCTATTTCCTCAATCTAAGACATAAGAGCAAGGGGGAAAGGGGGGGGGGGGGGTGGAGGGGTGGAGGAGGGGAATAAAGAGATCGAAAATGAAAAGTCAGGGAAGTATATAGTAAATATAAAATCCTTCATTAGCAGCCTATGGGGACTATTGTAACCCATCCTAATGACATAACTATTCATATCACCTGCTCCCAGGCCTTCCATCTGCGGGATCGGACTTGTCAGGAAGGCACAGCTGATTGTGTCTGTGCTCCCTTGGCATCATCAAAGAGATATACCACAGTCTGCAATTCTGTAGGTATTCTCACAACCAAAGGTTTCAAAAGGGAATCCAACAGCACCCCAAAAGCATTTTCTTTTTAAATGATAATCATTCACATGAAAATCCTTCACAAAATCAACAAACAATGCGCCATAGAATATACTTTCATTGATTTTTATATGTCAGTAACCCTACTAAGTTTTTTTTTTAGCACTGTATGACATGAATGATCCTTTCTAAAACCAGACTGACTCTCCCTTAATAGATTATACAACTTAAGATGATCATAATTGTGTCTGTCTATGTGTTTTTCTAATACTTGCAAGATAGAAATTTGTCTGTATAATTGGTGTTGGGAATGGTTACTTTGAACTGTGTTGGAGCTGATAGTTTGGAATATTACCATCAATTCATCATATCTACATGGGAACAACTTTTGCAACTTTGAACTGTGTTGAAGCTGATAGTCTGGAATATTACCAACAATTCCATCATATCTACAACTTCGTCTCCTTCAAATGAGATGAGGAATAGTAAACATCAGTTACAGAAAGAAAGGGTACGGACAGTTGAGAATGGACATTATTAGTATTGCAGGACATGGTTCATTTTTCTGGGTAATTCAGTTGAATACTACCATCCCACGCACCCACCCTGCACCTTTGGTGCACATTATACAGTCAGTTACTTTATTGCCGCTTCTTATCCTTGTTTTGATTTGCTTGATACATGCTGTGAATACACACTTTATTGCCGCTTCTTATCCTTGTTTTGATTGCTTGATACATGCTGTGAATACACTTAAACAATTTTCCTTTTATACCGTTTTTTTTTTTTCCATCAGTATAGGCCAAAGTAAATTTCAACTGATTGAGTCAAATGCCTTTCCAAAATCAATATATTCTATGTAGTATAATTTATGATTAAAAGAAAAACTGCTTCAGAATCAGGGCAAGAAGGGTCAACAGTCGAGTATCCGCGTTTAAATCCTGCTTGATGTTCACCGGTTAGGTTATTTTCTTCTACATATTCCTGAAGTCTTGAGTTGATAATGGTACTAAATACTTTGCTACTAATACTACACAATGAGATACCCCGGAAAGCCTTTTGATTATGAACAGATGCTGTGAGTTCTTCTAACATGCTGCTATCAAATTCTCTTTCCTTTTTAACTAACAAACTTTTGTGTTCACTTCTAGCCCTTACATACACATTTTTATCTTTCTGTCCAGAGTTCTACGAAATACTCTTAACATTTTATGCACTTTTCTCTTGTTAAGATTACATTTGACACCAAACCATCCTTTTTATGTTTAGTCGGGTCCACCTTTATAATCTTTTCATGCATGTAGCATATGTTTGTATACAATCATTAAACACACTCAATGATACGTCAATACTTACATTAATTAGCTCTAAGGCATTGTTCAGTCTGCTCAGAGTTTCAACTTCAAGTTTTTCATAAAAAAACTGACTGCGGTGTTCATTCCACACAAATTTTTCAATGATTTGAATCTCCTTATTACCATTTCTACCAGGCATTCGGAACAGAAAGAAAAACGTCAAGAGGACAGTGGCCGGATTCAATGCAGTCAATAACACGCATCACACATGAATCACATATGATATCATAAAGAGCATTGGACAAAATGAAAGAGTCATTCATGCTACATCCATTTTCTCCGATATATGTGTAGCGACCTTCCTGGTCGCCATTACATGAACCATTAAGAACTACTAAATCAAGGGCAGTGCACATATTAAACAACAATTTACCATAAGTGTTTAAATGTGTATCTTGAGAATGACGCTTAAAATATACAGTGCTGTCTCGAAAATGCGGTGTATCAATGTAAACTGCTGAGGTGGAGAAACTGTTGAAATAGGCTGTTCAGATCACCACATATCATTACATAACTTCTTCATCCAATGTGTTAATAGATCAGTCAGACAATCTTCAAGTATTGCTGTTCCCTGATTGTAACCAAAATAATTATAGAACAGAGAGAACTTTCCAATGGTATGTACACAATAGGTACAGAACGTCACAAGAACACCCAAATAATTGTTTATCAAGAACGAGAGCACACATATTTTCATATTTAACATCCAAATGATGTACGAATGGACAAAACTCCTTTTTTGTTTAGCAAATTAAGCCCCCTGAATATCTCCCTTGAGTTGTAAATTTTACAGAGGGTTTACAATACAATTCAAATTCAGCAAATAAACCAGAATTCCATACTTTCTCAAAGTCTCCACCAGACACAAACGAAATCAAAAGAAGAAACATATAACAAAGAATCATCAAAACATTAATTTTGAGCGTAAACCATTAACGTTCCAAGACAGAAAGGATAAAGTTTTAAGGGTATATATGGAAGATAAAGTAGAATATGAAACTAGCTCCAGAGTATTGTCTTCAGAGGAAACAGAGGTATACACATCATCATCCGAGACAAGGCCCCCCCAACCCCTCCGCGACACCAAATGAGGCACAAGAAACCAAAACATGTGAACAAGAATCTAAACTAATAACTTGAGAATTCTCCACTGGGAGAGTGAGAGCCTGGTTTCCACGGGCCCGCTCGTCGCCAGAGCAAGTGCATGAGCAAAAGAGGGAAAGCTCAGGTGTCAGCAAAACCTCTGTGCTCCTCCGAAAACTTTCCCCCCTTTCATGAGATCATTCTGTCTAATGGGCCGGCCAGCACCCTATCTAACTTCTCTCAGGGTCGTTAGCATCCAGAGCAAACTTCTTGCCATTAACAAGCAAATGATCACAGATCATAATTATGTACTTGTTAGCCCTTGCTTCTGGCCTCCCTTAGAAACGAATTCAACTTCCGTCTTACTTCACAGATAGTTGGTGAGAAATCCTCCCCAACAAATCCTTCAGTTTTTGTTTCGCTTTCAGGATTTTGATCTTTGTCGACAGAAGGAAGAGAGAGAGAGAGAGAAGGGGTGGTGTGATCTGAAAGTAAAACTGTGACAGCAAGGACGCAGGAAAATGGGGCTGGATTGGTCGAAAAGAAATGGAAACGAGTAAGTTGAACTCAGGTGAAGAAGTGAATGAGTAAAAGGAATGGAATGAACCCGTGTCGCGTGAAATCTGAGAACGTGATATCTGGGAAGGCTTCCCAGATATCACAGATTTTTTTTTAACACGTTCCCAAAATGTACTGTGATATCTGGGAAGGCCCGTGATATCTCGGAACGTGGTCTTTCAGAGCTCAGAAGGGCAGAAAGAAGACGAAAAAGAATGGATTTTCGAGATAAGGTAGGAAACAATTTATTTAGGTGCAATCGAGATCTTTGGCCTTCTTGTCACTTTTTTTTTTTTTGCACGCGTTCCCAGATTTAACCTGATATCTGGGAACACGTTCCCATGTTTCACGATTGGAAGTTCAGGAAATTTGGGAACGCGTTCCCAGATATCACGGTTCCCAGATATTATACGACACCGGCTTGAGAGGATGCCATGGAAAATGATTGGAAAGCAGGCTAACAAAGACTGGCAGAGGAAATGATATGGATGGTCCTGTACAGCATTCATCATGGAGTGAATAGGTGTGGGAATGGAAGGTGGGATCTGAACAGGGTGGATACTGAGAGCTAGAATGCTGGGGGAATGGAGTGGGAAGAGGAGACAGGTGAGAAGACAGAGAAGAATGACTCTGGACAAGGTATCATGGGGTAAGAAGGAAACGGGACAGACAGAGAAGAACAGCAACTGGAGTAGATGCAAATGTATGAGGACCCACACGAATTTGGAAAGAACCTGAGGATGGGTGGGGTAGTGGAACAGTCATGAGAGTGGCAACATGTCAGAGTTGGTATGGGAAGGCAATGCAACAGAAGGCAAGTGTATGAAGATTAGGAGCCAGCAAAGAGCGAGATCTAGTTTTGAGTAACAGAATGAAAGAAAAGTTGCAGGCATTAAAAATGGAAGTTGACAACGCAAAAAGAAAATGATAGAAACAGGAAAGTGTGAGAGACTGAATGGATTTAATTTAAGTTGAGGTAGAAACATGGGGAGTGGTGAAAGGCACCAAGTAAGTGGGAAAGAATGGAATGAAGAGTTCACGAGAAAGGTATGAACACCTGAGATTTGGAAGAGAAAAGGGAAGGATGAAAACTTGAGAACACAGGATGTCTTGCATGTCTGTAAACAAGTAGTAAAATGAAAAGACGTCGGTTGGAAAAGACCAGAGATAAACAGGAAATGAAGCACCATTCAGTTTACATTTACAGTCAGCTGGCCACAGAGAAGCAAAATGCAGTGAAAGGCATGTTTGTTTCAGGCAGGAGATGATGCGGATGCAGAGCTGATATTGCAGTGAGCTGGGAATAAAGAAGTGGTGCTCCTATCCTCCTCCTCATCCCTAGCTAAATGTTACATAGGAGATGAACAGTGACAGCTTTGAATTCAAGATTCAAAATGGGTCCAAAAGGTGAAGGTTCGCAAATTTAAGCAAAACTTCTTCCGAGTTTCCAGAAGAACAAAATGGAACGGCAGCAGAAAGGTGGGAGGGGAGGTACTGCCATGGAGCTGGCAAATGAGTGGTGCGTCCAGCCACCTGAGTCCCACCTCCATATGGCATACAAAAGTGTGTAACGGTGATAAACACCCCCCCCCCCCCCCCCTCCCTCCCAAATGAAAGAAGCGGACTGCAATCTGTATAGTTTGGGAACACCATTTTGCGCATTTTTATGTCATGTTTGTGACTTCTGGAGAAGATAAATTTGCTGAAAAATCATGTGTCTGTGTCTGTTTTCTGCTGTATATCATATAAAGCAATAATTTCCACGCTGTATTGTGTGTTTAGTGGCATTTTGGCTTCTAACACTGATAACAAAAAGATATGCATATCAAGAAGCAGGCAGAATATAAGGGGATAGAAATCTAAGGAAACCATCTTGAGCCAAGGGGGTTAAAATAAAAAGTAGTGCTGCATCATGTAAGAATAGTAAGCTTTGTGATTTGGGAAAGAGAACTACTAGAAAAATAAACATTGGACATTGGGACAAAGGAAAACAGTTTTGTCAAAGGACAAGAAACAAACTGAATGCAAGTAAAAGAAAATGGGAACAAATCATTTGGTATACCGAACATTTGTGGGAAAGTGCCAATTTTGAGAGAAGATTAATTTAAAGACATGAAAGGGATAGTTGAAGGTCGATTGGAATGCTGAAAAAAAAAAACTGCAGCGAAAAAATAAGTGAAAGATGAGAAGCAGCAAAGGATGTAAAGCAGAAAAGTGGCATAACCACGAGTACAAGAGGAACTGGAATGCAAATGGTTTTGAGCAGAATGTGTTGGAACAGCTGTGGGAATGGCTGGTAAAATCAGATAGAGGTAGAACAGTGGATATTGACACATGTTTAGTTCAATACGTCAATGGATAGAAAAGCAGCAATACATTGCAAATAACCAGTGACCTCAAGCTCAAAGGGACTTGACAAAAGTTGCAGGCATTAAGCATGGAAGATAACAATGTAAAAAGAAAGTTATAGAAATCGGGAATTATAAAGACTGAATGGATTTAATTTAAGTTGAGGTGGAAACACTGGGAGTGGTGATAGTGCATAAGAGATCAAATGATGACAGCTTTGAATTCAAGATTCAAAATGGGTCCAAAATGTGAGGGTTCGCAAATTTGAGCAAAACTTCGAGTTTCCAGAACAAAAAATGGAACGGCAGCAGAAAGGTGGGAGGGGAGGTACTGCCATGGAGCTGGCAAATAAGTGGTGCGTCCAGCCACTTGAGTCCCACCTCCATATGGCATACAAAAGGTGTAACAGTGATAAACACACCCCCTCCTCCTCCCCCAAATGAATGAAGTGGACTGCTATCTGTATAGTTTGGGAACACCATTTCGCGCATTTTTATGTCATGTTTGTGACTTCTGGAGAAGATAAATTTGCTGAAAAATCATGTGTCTATTTTCTGCTGTGTATCATATAAAGCAATAATTTCCACGCAGTATTGTGTGTTTAGTGGCATTTGTGCTCCTAACACTGATAACAAAAAGATGTGAATATATCAAGAAGCAGGCAGAATATAAGGGGATAGAAATCTAAGGAAACCGTCTTGAGCTAGGAGGTTTTTTAAAAAAAGTAGTGCTGCATCAAATGAGAATAATAAGCTTTGCGATTTCGGGAATGGGAACTACTAGAAAAAATAAACATGAGACACTGGGACAAAGGAAAACAGTTTTGTCAAAGGAGAAGTAACAAACCGATTGCAACTAAAAGAAAATGGGAACGAATGATGATTGGTATACCACACATCTGTGGGAATGTGCCAATTTTGAGAGAAGATTAATTTAAAGACATGAAAGGAATAGTTGAAGGTCGATTGGAACGCTGAAAAAAAAAAAAAACCTGCAGCGAAAAATTAGTGAAAGATGAGAAGCAGCAAAGGATGTAAAGCAGAAAAGTGGCATAACCACGAGTACAAGAGGAACTGGAATGCAAATGGTTTTGAGCAGATGTGTTGTAACAGCTGTGGGAATGGCTGGTAAAATCAGAGAGAGCTAGAACAGTGGATATTGACACGTGTTTAGTCAACTCGTCAATGGATAGAAAAGCAGCAATACATTGCAAATAACCAGTGACCTCAAGCTCAAAGGGACTTGACAAGTAAATGTTGCAGGCGTTAAAAATGGACATTAACAATGTAAAAGGAAAGTTATAGAAATTGGGAATTGTGAAAGACTGAATGGATTTAAATTTAAGTTGAGGTGGAAACACTGGGAGTGGTGATAAATCATAATGCATAGGAGATCAACGATGACAGCTTTGAATCAAGATTCAAAATGGGTCCAAAAGGTGAAGGTTCGCAAATTTAAGCAAAACTTCGAGTTTTCAGAAGAACAAAATGGAACGGCAGCAGAAAGGTGGGAGGGGAGGTACTGCCATGGAGCGGCAATGAGTGGTGCGTCCAGCCACCAAAGTCCCACCTCCATATGGCATACAAAAGGTGTAACGGTGATAAACCCCCCCCCCCCCCCCCCCCCCCCCCCCCCCTTCTCCTCCCAAATGAAAGAAGCGGACTGCAGTCTGTATAGTTTGGGAACACTGTTTTGCGCATTTTTGTGTCATGTTTGTGACTTCTGGAGAAGATATATTTGCTGAAAAATCATGTGTCTGTTTGCCGCCATGTATTATATAAAGCATTACTTTCCACACTGTAATGTGTGTTTAATGGTATTTTTTGGATCCTAACACTGATAACAAAAAGATGTGCTTATATCAAGAAGCAGGCAGAATATATGGTGATAGAAATCTAAGGAAGCCATCATCTTGAGCTAAAGACAAAAAAAACCCAGTAGTGCTGCATTATGTGAGAATAGTAAGCTTTGCAATTTTGGGAAAGGGAACTACTTAAAAATAAACACGAGACATTGGAACAGAGGAAAAAACAGTTTTGTCAGAGGAGAAGTAGCGAACCGAATGCAAGTAAAAGAAAATGGGATAGAATGATTTGGTTTACCGAACATTTGTGGGAAAGTGTCAATTTTGAGAGATGATAAATTTAAAGACATGGATGGGATAGCTGGAAGGTCGATCGGAACACTGAAAAAAAAAAAAAAAAACTGCAGCGAAAAATTAGTGAAAGATGAGAAGCAGCAAATAATGTAAAGCAAGAAAATGGCATAACAGCGATTACAAGGGGAACTGGAATGCAAATGGTTTTGTGCAGAATGTGTTGGAACAACTGTGGGAATGGTGGTTGGTAAAACTGGAGAGAGATAGAACAGTGGATATTGACATGTTTAGTTCAACGCGTCAATGGATAGAAAAGCAGCAATACATTGCAAATAACCAATGACCTCATGCTTGAAGGGACTTTACAATGAAGACTGCATAATGTGTGGAAGAGGAAGGGTACGGAAAGTGCAGAAAGGACAGTGACAATGGTAAAACTTGACCTTTGAAATGAGAAGGAAATGCCAGCGATGAACTCTGGAGGACATGGAACAGGAAAAGAGTGAGATCTTGCCAATGAGATAAACAACCATGAGAACTGGAGAAGTGAGGAAAAGAGAAGTTGTAGATGGTAAGGGAGGAGACAACAAAAGTGTGCATTGGGAGAAGTGCAAGAATGAGACAAGTTGAATGGAAAAGAGATGAGACAGGGAGTAGAGGGTTGGAGGGTCTGTACGCATGTTAATCGGAATAAGGCAAATGGAATGAAACAGAAAGAAAAATGAAGTACGAGATTAACTTGAAGAAGAAATGGAATAAAAAGGAATAGAGCTGCAGGAATTGGAGTTCATTCTCAACAAAGATCAGTATTTTCACCATGAACATCACACACACACACACGCATACACACACACACACACACTGTGTATGACAGTGGCTAGGGGTGGTCAGTTACAATAGAGATGGACATAACAGGGAAGGCAGTCTATGACTCAAAAGGTATGACAATAGATAGGGGAGGTCATTTAGAATAGAAAGAGATGGACATGACAGTGAATGGATCCCATGACCTCAGAAGATATGAGCATGGATAGGGGTGGCCAGGTAAGACAGAAAGAAATGGACATAGCAATGAATGGAGTCCATGACCTGAAGGTATGATAGTACATAGTGCTGGTCATTTAGAAAAGAAAGAGATGGACATGGCAGGGAAGACAGTCTACAGTCTCACAAGGTGTGACAGCGGGTAGGGGTGGTCGGTGAGGATATGAAGAGGTGGGCATGGCAGGAAAGCGAGTCTACAACCAATGTCAATGACAAGGCATGGGGCCATTCCAGTTTATGTTCCCACTTTATGAAAAAAGAATGGATGAGAAAATGAAATGGGGAATGAGTTGGGGGTAGCCATGACAATGCTGGAAATGAGAAGGGACATGTTTAGGGAGAGCGTATGTGAGTTTGTGTGTGTGTGTGTGTGTGTGTGTGTGTGTGTGCATGCGTGCGTGCGTGCATGTTTGCGTGCATATGCTTTGTGCGCCCAAGCGAGCAGGGAAGGCAAGTGAGGTTATGACACTGGCTTACAGTGGCCAAATTTGGATAAGAGACGTGAAAGGAATTAACAGAAATGGATGGTAATGAGGTAGAACATAGAGGGAGGGGTGGGAAGGGAACAAGAAGGGCAGGTGGTGGCAAAGAAAAAAAAAAGTAAGGACTAGACCGAGTTGAATCAGGGTCAGCAAGGGAAAATGGGAATGGGCGGGTAGACAGTGGGAAGCGTGGAAGGAAAAAAATGGTAGAACAGTGGGAAAACAAGGGATGAAGGAAGAGGACAAGAAAAAAAAAAACTGGTTGGAATCCTTCATTTGAATTTTGTTGATTATACCCCCAATGACACACAGGCTTCAAGTTTTCATTCTCTTTTCTCTTTCTTTCTTTTTGAGTTGTAATCATTATGATCCAGCCCACAAAACAAAACCTTTTCTGGTCTGTCAATATCACAAACAAATAATGTCACATTAAAAAAAAATCAGATCACGAAAAAAGAATTAAAAAAACTGAAAAGGAAACAAACAGCATATGTATGTGATTTAGCTAAACTGTCGATATCTTAAGAATATAAAATCAGGCTGTGCTACAAACAACTGGCATTTCACTGATTTTTCACAAGAAAAGAAAAACGGGGCAAAAGATAATGAAAAGCATGTCATTGCCACAAATAAACATAAAAATTACATAGGTAAACAGACACTGGAGAGTGGACACCAAGTTATGTCCTCTTCACTTTCCCAAACAGCTTTCCGACCCATCTCATTTTCATCAATATCTTCACATCTGGCCTCATATTCCCCATGAGTGATCGTCTCAAGTGATCTTTCCTCAACACACTTTCTCTTCTTCTGCCTTGTTTCTATTTTCCACCTCCATCCATGAAGATATCTTTCTCCATTACTGCTGTGTACAACTTCACTGACCATCCTTCTCATCTTGTTCATGATCTTATTTCTGCAAATTTCCTGCCCCCTTTTTCTGATGCAATGACGCATATTTTAGATTTTTAGCCACAACTTTTGGTCGTTTCATTTACTTTCTCCCAGTTCCTACCCTCCTTCCTAAGAGCTGTGCACGTCAGATAGCTGGTGGAGTCCTTACCAAAACAAGCAAGATCAGAGCGAGTATGTGGTGTTAAAGTCCAAGGTGGAGTTAGTTAGTTAGTTAGTGTTAATAGGGTCCAGCGGACTACTAGGAGCCAAATCAGGACCTCAGCTATCATATCTGCTGAGTCTCTAGATACTAATACCCACACTAGTATTAACACATCGCTTAAAATCTATAAAGACAAAAGCACAATTATCTGTTCAACTCCAGCAACACCTATATACATTATTAAAACACTGTAATTTATAAAATAAGTTTACCTCTTTCAAAAAAGAAAAAATAAGTTCCACTGAAATCTCATGAAAAAGAACTGATAAATCACTGGTGGAAAAGAACTTCTCTCTGATACACATCAGATCAGCACATTCAGTCAAAAAATGATTAACACTGAACAAGCTGTCACATGCAACACCATGGAGGGTCTTCCCTTCTGAGTATCCAACTATGCGTTATATAGCTGTGCCCAATATGTAACTGTGACAAAACCGATTCCTCTTTGCGATTACATACTATCGATGGGAAAGGGTTGCTGGGCAAATTTTAAACAATTTATTATGAATTTGATTAGACCATGCCACAGTTCATGACAATACAAGTTAGATTTATGATGAAGATCTAAGTGAGGAACAAACTGCACAGGCCTCCTGGAAAGACTTGCACCGAGAACTTGTTTGGCTGCTTGTCTACCACTGAGTTACCATAGATTCCCATGTGGCTGGGGACCCAACAGAAAACTATATGCTTTCCCGAAGAGACAAGCTAAGTATGAAGATCATGAATATCCGCCAAAACTGGATGTGAAACTTCTCTTGTCGATAAAGCTGACAGTGCCGACAATGAATCCATAAAAATAAGGAAATCATTCTGATCTGACCTGTACACCACACTGAGAGCCAGATTTAAAGCCTTCAGTTCAGCAGTATAAACAGACGACCAATCCCACAATCTTAACAAGGCAGGCCCCTGAAAATTGCTATCACACACAATGGCAGCTGCAGCCCTCTCATCTTTTTTAGAACCATCTGTAAAAATCTTGGTAAAATATTTATAAAGTTCACATTGCTCAAGATAAAGTTGTTTATATGCAGCACTCGAGGTGACCTCCTTTCGAAATTGAGTTAAATATAAATTAATCTCTGGATTGGCTATTTTCCAGGGAGGTACATCAGTCTGTACTGGACCATCATCAACAGCATCAAGGTCAATGCCAGCTGCCCCGAAGTGGGGCAAAATATGAATACCCAGTGGAGGAATCTCATTTGGCTTTAAGTCATATTTGGCTCTAAAAGGCGGGTTCATGACAATATCATAGGCAGGGTTTTCTGGATTAGTTCTCACTTTTCAGATAATAATTCATGGAAAGACACAATCTCCTTAGCTCCAGAGGGGGTTCACCAGATTCAACATGCAAACTCTCTTTTGGGAGATGTGTGAAATGCTCCGAGAGCAATCCACAATCCTTGATGATGAATTGGATCAAGAGCTTTGAGATAAGACTTTCATGCGGATCCATCATATACCACACAACCATGATTTAGCTTTGGTCTCACCAAAGCCAGAGATATAATCACAACAAAGTTTGCCTGTCTGCACCCCAATCAATCAGTGTGACTAATAACCTTTAAAAACATTCAAACCCGACTGGCAAGATTGTTTAATGTACTTAATGTGAGGCAAAAAGGAAAGTTTACTATAAAAAATAAACCCCCCAAAATTTCACTTGTTTGGAAACTTTAATTACCTGACCACTGAGACTGATAGCTGGTTCTAAGACCTGAGATCTTTTCCTATGGAAATGATACACTCTGTCTTAGTGGCTGAAAACTTAAATTAATTTTCAGTGACCCACTGCTGAACACGATTAACACACATCTGAAGTTGACGCTCAGCTGCAGCCAAGGTTTTCCCCCTTGGCAGAGATGGAGAAATCATCAGCAAACAATGACTTCTCAATCCCAGACTTTACTGACTGAACGATATTATTAATCTTGAGATTGAACAGAAGTGGAGAAAGGATGCTACCCTGAGGGACACCCATCTCCTGCTCAAAAGGATCTGAAAAGGTAGAATGAAGTCTAACAGGCAGTGTTAGACAAAAAAATAGCAATAAACATTGGTAAATTACCTTTGAAATCAAGTGCCTTCAAGTCCTGAAGAATTCCATACCTCCATGTTGTGTCATAAGCTTTTTCTAAATCAAAGAGAATAGAAAACTACATGTTCTCCATTAATCAAAGCATTCCTGATAAAAGACTTGTATCAAACCAGGTGATCAGTAGTACCGCGGTTGTTCCGAAATCCACACTGGGAAACATCCAATGCCCCAAGACATTCTACCTGCCATAACAATCGAGAATATACCATTCTCTCCATAGTTTTACATAAGCAACTAGTAAGAGCTACAGGACAATAGTTGTTAGGATCCGAATGATCTTTCTCTGGTTTAGGAATAGGAACAACAACAACGCCTCTCTCCAAGATTGTGGAAATATCCTGAACACCAAACATGATTAAACAGTGACAAACACCTCCTTTAAACCCTCAGCTGGCAAATGTTGAATAAATTGATACTGAAAGTCATCTGGTCCAGGAGCTGAGTTGTTGGCTTTCAAAATGGCGTCCTTTAACTCATCCATGCTGAAAACGCAGTTATAATCCTCAGAACTATCTGGCGTGAAAGAACAAGATTTTGACTCCGCTGATCTTTTGATACACTGGAATTCCTTGCAATAATGATCAGCTGATGAATTGTGATGAATAGTAGCAGCTAACAAGTTAGCAACCTCCTTTTTATTTGTAATAATTGATCCGTTTACTTGCAAACTTTTAATAGCTGATGTAGCCGACTTTCCCTTAATCTTACGGATTAATTTCCAGACTTTCCTTGAATTGACCTTAAAGGACAGATTTGAACAAAATTTTTCCAAGATTCTTTCTTCTTGGTTTTAAAAGTATACCGACCTTTGCCCTACATGCCTGATGTTTAACTTTGTTTCCCACCATAGGAAATCTAGCAAAAAGTCTTTGAGCACTCTTTCTCTTACCCTTCAAAGTTTTGCACTCTTTATCATACCAAGGGGTCTTAACATCATTAGGTTTATCACGGGACTTGGGAAAAGCTTTCTTAGCACTCTCTACAATCACTTTAGTGAACTGCAAAACAGGATCATCATAACACTGCAACAGATTCATAGGCATTCTACTTAAAATCTGTTGCTGATAAAGACTCCAATCTGCAGAGCGGAACTTCCATGTTTCCCGAGGGGACTCCTACAATTGTTTCATAAAATAAATAAAATCGGAAAGTGATCACTCCCGCTTAGGTCCGAATGAAGTCCAAGGTGGATTGTCTAGGAATATGGATAGATTACAAACAAGCCGAATATCAATATTGGTGTCTCATGAACTGTGGAAGAATGGAAGAATACATATATTCCCATAGGAGGAGCAGAACTGGGACTGCACTCAGATTTCTTTTGGAATTGGGGCCAGGGGCGATCCAGGCAAATGGCTGAAAACGGGGAACACAATGAAATGGAATAGCAGACGGAAAGATGGGAAGTGTTATGTGGGAACAATATTTCTAGCCCCCTTACACATATCAAACTATACTTTATTCAAATGAGAAAATCATCCCCAGAACCCATCACACACGTTATGGATGTATGATACAACACACCCAAAAGTCACGCAGTAACAGACATATCCTACCAATCCATAAATCGGGGTATGCCAGCAATGAAGATAAGGATATCCATTCAAATGTCACACAGACTGGATCGGTACCATTTCACATAAGAAACGACAAAAGGAAACATGCACTGAGGTTGTTTTATTTCTTGATTTCTTCCGAGATTTGTTCTCAGTTGAATCAGTAACACACACACACACAGAGGGTCTGTGT
>JADBJO010014490.1:19981-27481 GCA_016801955.1 Conus betulinus
TTTGAACTTATGGGGGCATAAATGAGGTGGACACCTACCCGATTATGCTCTGCGCATCATGCCAAAATGTTACGCGCTCTGTTTGTGCATCTGAGCCTAAGCTTCAGCTATGGAGTGTGGTCAGCTTGGGCTTGGAACAAAATTATCATAATGAGAATAGAATAGTAGGTAAAAGCAAATATGAAAAAGTAATCATGGGAAAAAATTAATGATATTATGGCACAAAGATCATGCCTTAATGCATAATCGGGAGTCACGATATCTTGTCTATGGGTAGCAGGGTAACCTGCATGTACACAATGTTCAGTCTTTGCTCATCCAAAGCCTTACCTCATTCTTGAGGCGTTGTGACCTCCGTGGAGTGGGCACTGGGGCTGGCAGAGGGAGAAACACCAGCTGGAAGATGAGGGGACCAGGCGCCAGTTGGTTCCTGTGCCCTCAGACGTGGATGTGGCGTCAGCAACATCTCTTCTTCGGAGTCAGTGTCCAAGGTGTCAACAGGAAAGGTACAGGCTGTTGCCATGGCAAAGGCTCTGGTTCCTCATCTGGAAGATCGGCGGCTAGGAGGAGGTCTCTTTGGTTGACGACGCTCTCTGGGCCACCTGGCAGGACAGCATACACCTGTTCATGTGGGATGGCAGTGACACAGTGTGGGTAAGGCTGCCAGAAGTCCTGGATCCTGTCGTGCACGTAGACATGGTCACCAACCTGGAGATGATGGCTAGATGTCATGTAGGCAATCAAATGCCTCCTGGTGAGCTATCCCAAGTCGCTGTTGGTGTTGCCATGTTCAGTCTACTGTGCCTGCCGTTGTGGTAGAATGTCCCAGGAGATCGTCAATGGGTAGCCTGGGCTCCTGCCCAAACAGGAGGAAGGTGTTAACCAGAACGTTATACAGGCAATCCAAATCTCAAGACATTGCTGGGACATAAGAGACGGAGCACATTTTTTGTGACAGTATATAAATCTATTTTGACCTCTAAGTCAACACGACATAAGCCAAGGTCTAATACTGACTGTGTTAAGTGCTATATCCATGCCCTCTGAATAAGTAATTACCACAGGCTATGCACAGGTTATTTCATGCACTGTGCCTTTTGATGCCTTTACAAAATGAAGGTTTGGTTTATCTGTTCCACGCATTGTGTTCGTTCTCCCTCCTGGCCCCAATACACATACATACATATTAGTGAGCCACCATCCACTGCACAGGTTGTTCCTCTTCTCACTTCTTGTGTACACACATGTATACACGAGAGAGAGAGAGAGAGAGAGAGAGAGAGAGAGAGAGAGAGAGAGAGAGAGAGATGACAGAGAGACGGACAGACAGAAAGAAAGACTGAGAGAGAGAGAGAGAGAGAGAGAGAGAGAGAGAGAGATGCAAAGACAGTGGAAATTCAGGAGTACAGACGACAGACAGACCCATGAAATTAAAAAGGTCAAATTTGTGTACTACTGACGGAATCTGTTCATATTTCTCTGACTGGAAATGTTATCCTTTGCAGGTTTGGAGGGGTGCCTACCTTCCTGTGGATGAGAAGTGCACGTCTTTCTGCATGCACGGAACAGGACTTGGATGGCGGACATCATGTATGTGATGTCAGCGGCGGAGAAAGAAAAGGTTCTCGGTCATCGTCATCCATCGCCTCTTCAGACATGGAGTCCAGCTCTCTTGATGAATGCTGTTGTCATCCATCGCCTGTTCAGACATGGAGTCCACCTCTCTTGATGATGAATGCTGTTGTTGTCCATCACCTCTTCAAACATGGAGTCCAGCTTCCTTGATGAGAATACTGTTGTCATTCATCGCCTCTTTAGACATGGAGTCCAGCACCCTTGATGATGAATGCTGTTGTCGTCCATCGCCTCTCTTTAGACATGGAGTCCAGCTTTCTTGATGAATACTGTTGCCAGCAGATTCCTTCAGATCCCCACAGAGTTGTCTCCTTCAAGCTGCTTGGCCACCGTCATGTCTGCGTTTGTGGCTCACCTCACGGAAAAGGTTCACTTCCAGGTGTCATGAAGAACTGTGGGCCACCAGGTAGATGCCCGTTGAGGCTCTGATCCTTTGCTGTCGCTCAGGTCTGGTTCCTGTTTCTGTTATAAACACAGTAAAAAAAAGACAAGTTATCTAACTATAGCGTAGGGCTGCAGAGACGGTGGGTCAATAAACTCAGCAACAAACCGATTCTTTCATCTGTTGGAGCAATGCAACTGTCTACTGGGAAAAAGGGGGAGGGGGGGGGATAAGAAAGTTGGAGGAAGGAGATGGGGGAGGGGGAATATCTGTTCACTGCTCCTTCTCCCTACTTGCGTACATTGTCATTAAAAGAGGAAAAATAAAAGATCATCAGCTGTACAGCAAAAGAAAGCAAATGTCAGTGTCTGCAACATTAACTTGACACACAATTTGTAAAATGGGTTGGTTGCTTCATTGGTTAGTACACTAGGCAGCTTATCATATCAGTTGGCTGGTCAATTGGCTACTCTTTCAGTTTACTTGTCGATTCATCAATCAATCAGATCCAACAAGCGTGGATAGACCAAAGCACAGCAGGGGTGCTTTGGTTTTTCACACGAAATGATTTTGACGCAAAATGAATGCAAATTATGGCAAACTAATTATCAGAATGACTGGGTGATATGTGAGAGAGAGAGAGAGAGAGAGAGAGAGAGAGAGAGAGAGAGACAGAGAAAGAGAGAGAGAGAGACAGAGACAGAGGCAGAAAGAGAGAGACTGGGGCCGGGGCTCCAGGACTGACCTGGTAAGACAGAGTGTGTATGTGTGAATGTGGAAGTGATAAAAAGTGTATAAACAAAATGTTCCAAAGTGTAGGGAAAACACTTTAATTGGAAAGATCCTGCACATAAACCCTACTAGTCCGAGGGCCACATCAAGGTATTGTTCAAGTTCGTCGGCTAGAAAACCAAATCGAAATTTTTTTTTTTTTTTTTTTTCTTGTGAAAGATACTTGGATAACACAAGATTAAAATTTTATAGTCTAGAAACACTGAACCTATCTAAATTAATCAGTAGAACACAAAAAAGCTGGCGAATTAATGAAGCCGAAAACGACTTTTTACCGGCTGTTTTCTTCGCGAGTTATTTCCCTTAACATGCAGACGACTGTCTTGTTCATTGGTGCGAATGTGAAATTTCTACCTATTTAGAACAATTTTCTGATTTTTGATGGATTACAACTATACGATCCTGTCACCAGTGGGCTGTCTTAGATGGAGAAGAACAGGTGATCGCTCAAAAAGCTTGGGTTTCGACTCGAAGAAACTGCATGGTATCACCCCCAGTGTTATATGCGGTTCAATGGCAAACGCAGAATGGAACAAGCACAGGTGCGTTTTCAGAAGGGCAAAGCTACTGGTACAGTTTCACCAAGAAAGAACGCGAAACCACAACGACAGAAAAATGGGAAGAGGAACAAGTTCCAATGAAACACTGAAGGACCATACCAGAATGGAACAAGTTGCCTCAGGAGGTTGTGACAGCTGAGACACTGGACTGTTTCAAGTCCAGGCTGCCTCCCATCTTCAGAACCTGAAACAACCACCCCCCCCCCCCCTTCCCCCCCCCCCACCCCCCCCCCCCCCCCCCCCCCCCCCCCCCCCCCCCCCCCCCATCCCTCCTCCTGACCCACTTTTCCCTAAAAAATCTCCCCCCCCCCCCCATCTAAATCCTCACAACAGCGCAATCTTCGGCAATCTCCCCAAATACGACAAACCATCAGCAAAATTATGTTGGTCGTGTAAAGGAAGAAGAAGAAGAAGAATGTTTTGCCACCCATCTGCATTTTATGCAAGAAGGCCAAGTGGAAGCACAACACAGCCACAGGAACATGGTGTTCAGAAAAACTTTGCCAAGTAATATTCAAAGCATTTTTGTTATGACAGTAAATATTTTGATGTGGTGTCACGCATCACATAGTGAATGACAAACATGTCATGAGCAAACAAATACCATGCTGACATCAGACACAACTTCAGTAAACAAGGGATATTGCTGATGCCAACTGACAAATTTATCAGAGAGAGAGAGAGAGAGAGAGAGAGAGAGAGAGAGAGAGAAGGGTGGTCCTTGATACCCACTTTCACAAACTGCTTACAATTCTAACCTATCCCTACCTTTCTCTACCACCAACCCCAGTTCCCTCCCCACCTCACCCTCCCTCTGGCATCCCATTCCATTTCAAGTCAAGAACACTTTATTATCTCCATGACATGACGTGTGTGTGTGTGTGTGTGTGTGTGTGTGTGTGTGTGTGTGTGTGTGTGTGTGTGTGTGTGTGTACCTACATGTATGTGTGTGTGTACGTACATGTATGTGTGCGTGTGTGTGAAAGACTGAAGGAGTGAGGTAGTGTGTCCATCATTTGTTCCATCTACACTTCCCCACCCTCTTCCCCATCCCTTCACCTTAAGACCAATTGGCATAAACACAATGTGTGCTGTAGACTGTCACTAGTGTCAGCTGCTGTGCTAAGTAGCCACTGAATGCGTTTTACCATGGTCACTGAGTTTGTGAAAGTGTGCTACTCTGATGGGTCCCACTCTGACAACTGACAAAGATGATGTTTTTTGCTTGTTACTTAATACACATTTGTCCTTTATATTCAAATCAAAAACAAACCAGTACAACTGTACCCAAATACAACTTTAAGACATTACCGAGTGTGCACTAGTTGATGTCAAAATAGTAACAATACTAATGATGATGATACTACTACTAATAATAAGCACTGATCATCAAAAACAAATGTTACAAAGCATGAATTCTGCATTTAAGAATCTATGCAGTGTGCAGAATCAAGAAAAAGCAAAATTTTGGTAATTTGATATGTAGCTTTATTTTCTAGAAATGAAAGATGTGACCAACATAAGGACAATCAGCATAAATTTCAGTGTCACGTGTATGATTTACATGTAGCATAAGTAAGTACGTTTTTACTTTTGATGGGTGTGTGAATATTAAAATTTCACTTTTAATCATAATGTAAGGGCATGGGTATTTGAATGCATAGTTGTATATCCTGATTGGTTAAAAATTAGTAGTGTGTGTGTGTGTGTGTGTGTGTGTGTGTGTGTGTGTGTGTGTGTGTGTGTGTGTGTGTGTGTATAAATATACATTAATATGTAATCGGTTTATCTGATATACCAACAGGGAGGCCCTTCAGCAGAAGGATTCTATGATGCCATTGACAGTCTTCAGAGAGCTGATGTCCTCCATGACATTCAGTACAGAGCAGACTTCCTAGCTGTGGAGGCAAAGTAAGTTCACATACTCACCCCATTTTCACACTGAAGACCTCTCTCTCTTTCACACACACGCCCGGGCACCTGTGTGTGTGTGTGTGTGTGTGTGTGTGTGTGTGTGTGTGTGTGTGTGTGTGTGTGTGTGTGTGTGTGTGTGTGTTGCTGCTGTTTTTCTTGTTTTTGTTGAGAAGTGTACTTGACAGGTGTCACTTATGTGTGTCACTGTGCACGAGTGGTGTGCTCAAGAGACTGACTGATGCAGAAAGAAAATGTTCAGAGATTCTTGTTTGAAGAAAAAAAACAAAATGAAAAACAATAGTAAGTCAGACCTACTTTCTCATTTGGGATTTATTTTTTCTCATCTAACATCCCTTTTGGTCATAATGTTTTTCATCAGTTTTCTTTCATATTCATTCATCCAGTCACCATTCTTCTCCCTAGTCTTACATTCTTTTTGTACATTCACTCTCAAGCTACCTTTTTTGTGGTGCAACTTCACTATAGTGCATTCCTTTTTTTTCCATATTCATGGTATGCTAATCTCAATCCACTTTCTTCCTTACCCCATTTTACTTTTGTGCCAGTATTATTGACTTTTGAGAGATACCAATTGCTGTGATGGTTTTTGTTACTGTATTGTTTTTTTAAAGTGATGATGATAATAGGGATGATGATGTGACTGTGGTTATGTTGCTATTATTTATTTTGTTTTAAGAATTCACCAGTATATTTTATATATATTTCAAAACTGTTCTATTATTCTCCCTACCTGTTCTCCCTGTCACCTGCCTCTGCTTTTGCTCCTTCCCTCCCTCCCTCCCTCTGAGCCTTGTCTTAGTTTTAATATCAATCTTCATTGCTGTCACGGGTATCACAACTCCTGGTACAGAAACTGATGCATACAGCATCCAAGGGGACAGTGAAGGCCAAAACAACTGATTGTGATGGTTCATCCCAGTCAACTTCTACCCTGTGTTCACCACGCCCATTCCAGAAATCATTTGATTCATTCTGTGTGAATGTCACAGAACCACAACTGTGGAAGGGTGGAAGAACTGCCAGTGCCACCATCACTAAGCTCAACAGACTGTTTAGGCACACACGTCAAGAAGAGGAAAATATTTTTCTTGGAGCAAACATAAAAGCACATATTTGAAAACATGCCTTCAGGCAGTTTTTTTTTTTTTTTTCCTTCAGGCAGTATACTCTTACATTATTTTTGCAGGGCAAAGGTGCAAAAGCATGTCACAGGTGGTGTTTTTTTTTTTTTTTTTTTTTTTCCATTGCTGGGCAGAGCATTTGTTGTGAGCACAGAACTAGAAGACACTGAAACTGATAACAGTGATGAATCAGAAGACAGTGACTTAGAGAGTAATGAGTCAAACAATGATGTCATCTATACTCAGGATCTTAAGGCCCAGAGGAATACAGCTCTTACAGACTCTAATGCTGAATGTCAGCAAATTTGTGAAACAGTAAGACAAAGACTTGTGACTGGGATAAAACAGTCAGAGGTAACTGCAGAAGCTGCAAGCAATGATTAAAATTTTGGAAAATGAATGGAAAGAACTTTACATGTCTGCTCTTTCTGCGAGAAGTGTTTTGAGAACAACTCCAAAAATAGCTTCATGGTCTCCTTTCTTCAGATGATGGAAATGAAGACAATCTTTTAAAAATTGTTCTTGCTGAATTATTCAACTTCATTGCCTGGATCTGTGGTTTCACACGTTAATTTCAACAGGATCATGTACATGTTCCATGAGATGTAAAGCAAAAGATACTATCCATCTCACAGAACATTATTTCCTTGGCAAACAAGAATTACACCACACACCAAAGCAGATCATGCATGCTTGGAATGGCGGTAAGACACATAACAGGATCAGGAAGACTTGTTAACATACTGAATGGGCTTGGGCATATCTCATAGACAACACTTCAGAGAGTTGAGACTTCTATCGCTCAAGCTGAAATGAGAAATCCTGTGCCATCTTCTATGAACAGGTCTCAATGTGCAAATCTGGTATGGGACAACACTGACTTCCAAGAAGAAACTATGAATGGACAAAGCACAACACACTGTGTGAATGGGATTGCAATTCAGTGTGGATAACATCCTTTGCCAGCTACATTTGTGGAAAATGCCACGACCCATAATTCTAATGTCGGCAATTCCAGGAAAAGAAAACTGGAATGTGCTGAGACTAACATCGTGTATTTCTATCAAAAGAGGAG
>JADBJO010014490.1:29981-44981 GCA_016801955.1 Conus betulinus
AAGCTATGTATCCTGGCATGAACATCAAGAGAGGGTGAAATGCTGTCCACAAGAAGTTGCCAGAGTAGTGAAGACTGGTTTTAAACATATCTATTCTTGGACCAGGTATTACAATTTTATGAATATGGCCATTTTCATCTAAATTTCTCTGTAATCCATCCAGCAGCAATGGAAACCCTCTGTCCACCCAGCAGTCAATGAAAACCCTCTGTCCACCCAACAGTCAATGAAAACCCTCTGTCCACCCAGCAGTCAATGAAAACCCTCTGTTCACCCCCAGCAGTCAGTGAATACCTTCTGTCCACCAGCAGTCAATTAAAACCCCCTGTCCACCCAGCAGTCACTGAAAACCCTCTGTCCACCCAGCAGCAATGAAAACCCTCTGACCAAACAGCAGTCAATGAAAACCCTTTGTCTACCCAGCAGTGCAAACCCTCTGTCCACCCAGCAGCAGTCAGTGTAAACCCTCTGTCCACTTAGCAGTCAATGAAAACCCTCTGTCCACCCAGCAGTCAGTCAAAACCCTCTGTCCACCCAGCAGTGAAACCCTCTGTCCACCCAGCAGCCAGTGAAAACCCCTCTCCCATCCAGCACTCAGTGAAAACCCTCTGTGCACCCAGCAGTCAGTGAAAACCCTCTTGTCCACCCAGCAGCCAGTGAAAACCCTCTTGACCACCCAGCAGTCAGTGAAAACCCTTTGTCCACCCAGCAGTCAGTGAAAAACCTCTGTCCACCCAGCAGTCAATGAATACCCTCTGTCCACCCAGCAGTCAATGAAATCCCTCTGTCCACCCCGCAGCCAATGAATACCCCCTGTCCACCCAGCAGTCAATGAAAACCCTCTGTCCATCGAGCAATCAATGAAAACCCTCTGTCCACCCCTCTCGGTCTACCTAGCAGTCAGTGAAAACCCTCTGACCACCCAGCAGTAAATGAAACCCGATTCTGTTCAGGGAGGTTAAAGGGGACGAAAAGAGAAGGTGGGCTCTGCCTTCCATCATGCCAGGCTCAAGACATGGTGACCTCTGACAGGTCAAAGCCTTTACCGTTTACGGCCAGAAGGCAATGGGAATGTTAAGTTTCCTCTTCAAGAAAACCCTGCTTTGGAAACAAAAAACAAAGAAAAGAAACCTCTCTCTGAAAGCACTCCTTTCCAAGAATGTGAAAACTCTGCTCATCTTTGAAAAAAAAAAACCAAGATGGAGTGAACTCCAGTCTGAAGGTGAGCGAGGGGCCGGAATAGTTCAGTTGGTAGAGCGCTGGACTCGTAATCTTGGGGTTGCGGGTTCAAATCTCGACCAGACCGTTTCAGTACTGGGGGATTTTCCCTTGAAGTTTCCGTCTCCACTTCCCATACAGTCCTTCAAATGAGACTATAAACTTTAGTTCCGTGTGTGAAAGCACGCATAACATCTTGCACACACGTAAAACCCATCATCCAACTTTCGGAAGAGAGATGGCCAATTTGGCCGTTGGTATGGATGACACGTTACACATAGCATGCACTTTCCCCGAAGTTGGAGTATGGTTATCTTTATGGCGGGCTAAAAAATGGTCATACACAGTCACAAAAGTGTCAGAACAATCAGCATGACGACTGTGGACACTAAAACAAAGAAGGCATGAGCTTCGAGGTTGACCAGCTTCCTTTGACATCTGCAAAGCACAATGACAGTATCTTGAATTAGTATTTGAAAGTTTGTGGAGTGGTGACATGAAGGGGGCCGCCAGGGGAGGGAGGGGGGGGGGGGGGGGGGGTCGTAGAAAGGAAAGGGGATTGGGTGGGGTTGGGGGTTGGGGGGGGGGGGGGGGGTGAAACGGAAAATATCCAGCAAAAACAATTTTCAAAAAAGTTTTACCTCCAACAAGGTGTAGGTCAATCAAGACGGTCACATCTTTCGGGTTGCATTGCTTTGCTCAAATTGCTGTGACGATTCACGCAGAGCTCTGTTCTTTCATCCCCATCAACATGACCCAGGGCATTTTTCTTTTTCTAAAGACTTAGGTCACTCCACAGTGTTTGTTGGCGAAACTGGCATTATTCAAAGAAGCAGCTGACACTTTAGAACTACAAGTCTTCAGGCATTTCTTTTGCACCTTTCCAGTTTAGCGGCCAACGGTGCACATCAATTCAGTTCTACGCTGTTCGTTTGCGATGGCGGGTATCGTCACGTGTTTACATGCGGCGCCGTTCATTGGTGGAGGATGCGAAATCTTGAAACATAGATGAGATCACGCGCGAAGTAGCTTCGAAACCTTCGGAAGCACGTGACTCAGTGTCCGGGCCTCTCCCCTTGCAACACATCCCTTAGATTTGTCAGGGACTGTGGAGAAGGGCTAGAGGGGGGGGGGGGGGGGGGGGGGGGGGGGGGGGGGGGGGGGGGGGGGGAGTTGGGGGAAAGGCTTGAGGAAGGTTGGGGGAGGGGAGGAGGTGGGGAATCTCTCTCTCTCTCTCTCTCTCTCTCTCTCTCTCTCTCTCTCTCTCTCTCTCTCTCTCTCTCTCTCTCTCACACACACACACACACACACACACACACGCATACACACCTTAAGACTGACTCGACCATCCACTCAATCAAATGATGACATTGTATTTACGGATCTCTTCTTGGGGGGGAAAAAAAAAAAAAAAAAAAAAAGACTGACTCGACCATCCACTCAAATGAATGATGTCATTGTATTTTACTGATCTCTTCCACATGCGATGAATGATAATATTCATTCAGATATCTCTTATAATGTATTATCTTAAACTTCACTATCCTTCATTTGCCTAATTTTCAATGCTTCCGCGATGAATTTCGCAAATGATTTAATTACAAGTTCATCATCTGATGATAACACGCCAGCGACATTTTGTCTTTTCGCTATATCTAGCTAATGAACAATTTGTCCGCACTTCATTATAAGCTGTACAGTGGAACAGAAAGTGTTCTTCGTCATCAATAATATGTTGACATGCAGGACAAGGAGATTCTGTGGATGTTTGTGTGTGTGTGTGTGTGTGTGTGTGTGTGTGTGTGTGTGTGTGTGTGTGTGTGTGTGTGTGTGTGTGTGTGTGTGTGTTTTAAACTTTACTGCATTACTCCTGTGCGTGAGGTGAGGACATAACGAAAATGTTACGAATTTATTTGTTTTTGTTAACTTTGGATTTGATACACACTCGGAATGAAAGTGTACTATTTGTTTGCAGGAAAGGAAGAGGGAAATGTTTTTGTTCTGTTACCTCTCCCCCCTTGTCAAAAGACCTCATTGGTAATGACAATAAAATATCAAAGTGTCAAAGTGTCTCTCTCGGCTTCACAGAATCAAGACTTTCAGATAATGTCCCTGATGCCGCTGTCTTAATCTCTGGCTACAATGTTATATGCAGAGATCCCACCGAATCTCTAAATCTGCAGGCATATTACTTTACGTTCATGAAACATTAAATGCCCAACATTTGTATGATCTTGAAAGTTTGGAATTGAAGCAGTTTGGTCAGTAATCAAGTTAAAGAGACACAAAACCCATCAAAATAGGATTTGTGTATCGAAACCCAGCCGAAAATGCTGGTTGGATGGACAAGTTTACAGCCATGATGGATTCAGCATCGCTTGATGCCACAGAATTAATACTTTTAGGTGATTTCAACATTGATCTATTGAAGGGCCAAACATCATGGTCAGATAGGACTACCTCATACAATTTATCCCAAATTATAGACATGCCAACCAGAGTAACACTCACTAGCAAAACATTAATTGACCACATCTATCTTTCTGAACCACAAAACGTCATAGAGAAAATGTGTGTGCCTTTGAATGGACGCAGCGACCATTTTCCAGTATGCATTACGTGGGAAAAGAAGTTAAATCAAAATTCCTAAAACTGGCCACAAACACATCACTTACAGATCTTTTGGACACTTCCACGAAGATACCTTTCTTACTGACCTCACGAATTCCCCCTTTATTAATGTTTATAATTACACTGATCCCAGAGAAAGCGCTAGAGTACTGGCTACACACGTTTAATTCTGTTTATGACAAGCATGCGCCATTCAAAACGCGTCGAGTTAAACATAGTGCACAACCAAAGTGGATGACTGATGAAATACAAGCTGCTTGTTTCTTACGCGACGATCTGCTTGAAGCAGAAGGGAAGTCGGATGGATTTAAAAGGTAACGTAATAGCGTCAATTCACTCAAACGGACAGCAAAAATGAAATTTTTTTCGTCGTGAACTTGTAGCCAACAAACAAAATTCGAAGTCCATATGGCAAGCAATAAATGAACTTACGAATAAAACTTCACAGTCAAGACAAGCCCCATTACCAGCATAACACCAAATGAACTCAACCAACACTTTACAACAGTTGCAGAACGCATTGTCAAAGAAAAGAGTACTGACTCAAATGAATTACAAAAAAAAAAAAAAAAAAATTGTAATGCTAAAACATTCGTTCAGCAACACCTGTTCGGCCTATGACAGTTAGTGATGTTTGCCAAGCTTTATGCCAATTAAAGCAGACAGGAAGCCGCGGACTGGACGGGATTGATGGAAAAAATACTGAAACTATCAGCACCTGCTATATGTGAAACTCTTACCTACATTTGCAATTATGCATTGATAAATGTCACTTTTTCCGCTCAGTTCAAAGTTGCAATAGTAATACCCATTTTTCAAATCTGGAGACAAATCTGAGCCATCGAACTACAGACCAATATCCATTTTGCCAGTTCTGTCTCCAAGCCCTTGGAAAAACACACACATAAATAAAAACATCTTTGCGACCATTTTGACTCCTCCAACCTACTAAATAAAAAAAAATCAATCAGGATTCAGGAAAAATCATTCTTGTCACATAGCGCATTACAAACCTAGTAGATCAATGGCTAGCCAGTGTTAATGAGAATAATATATTGTAGCGCACTGTTTGTTGATTTTGCAAAGGCTTTTGATGTAATTGACCACAAACTGTTATGCAGGAAGTTTTTATCATATGGTATAACAGGAAATACCATACAACTGATAACATCTTTCCTAGAAGACCGTCAACAAATCGTTTGTGTCAACAACAACATATCAGAGAAGCTACCTATCCAACATGGCGTACCTCAGGTTCTGTGTTAGGTCTGTTGTTGTTCTCAGTTTATGTAAATGATCTCCCTCTTTTTATACTGAGGATTCATGTGAACTCTTTTGTGATGATACCACTGTCCATACGAGTAGCTCCAGCTTGGAAGCTGTTTTCACTTATTACAGAAGAATGCTAATATCTTAAGTAATTGTGCAATGTAAAAATCACATGTCATTGAATCCTAACAAACAAAAATAATGCTGATAACAACAAGGCAGAGAAGACAAAACATAACCACACAGCCTTCATCTGTTTTTATCAATAATCAGGAAATTGAGTGGTGGATAGCCATCGAGTTCTAGGAGTATATGTTGATAATAATCTTTCTTGGTCTTATCACCTTCGCAGTTTATGTAATTCAATATCCAGACAAACATATCAGCTGTGCAGGATTAAGCATTTCTTAAACCTTCATGCCAGGAAATTGTTCCTACACGCACATGTTCTCTCTTCAATCAATTATTGTTCAACACTATTTGATTCTGCTAGTGCTAATGCCATGAAACCTCTTACGAGTGTCTATAAAAGAGCGCTTAAAGCAGTCCTATTAAAATCATCTAGTCTTAGTGAAGGGCATTATACTAAAGCGGGGGCTCTTCCATTAAAAGAAATGTTCACTGTCAACAAATGTCTGCTAATGCAAAAAACTGCATTGGGTTTAGCACCTCAAACTCTTCAGTCTAAATTTAGCATAAACCCTAGGGATTCAACCAAATCGCAGGTTCCCACACCTAGAATAGATCTATTTAAATCAGGCTTAACTTACTCGGGTAGCGTGGCTTGAAATTCACTTCCACTACATCTCCGATGTACTCAAATACAGAATCCTTCAGGGAAAAACTAATTACACATTTCACAGCAGACCATTGCTATTAGGAACAAAATACACATACCAGGGCACACCCTCTGTTTTGCTGCATATTAAACTGATCCGCCGTTTCCTTTCCACTGATGTTTTTAAAACCAGATAATGATAAATGAGAGATATGGTTACTATCAGGTTTTATTAATGATTGAAATTATATTATGATGAATGACTGTTGTGGTCGCTGGTTATATTGGTGCATTGTCACTAATTGATTGATGTCTTAATATTTTGATTTCTTCGAGCACTATTAACTGCAAGGTGATAAATGTGTGTCCCGATTACTGTTGATCATATTGATGTATGCTCTTTATTCAAATTTATAGTAATGTTTAGCATGCGATATTTTGGATAGAAAAATGGAATTATAATCTCTCTCTCTCTCTCTCTCTCTCTCTCTCTCTCTCTCTCTCTCTCTCTCTCTCTCTCTCTCTCTCATTAATTACGGCTGCGTTTCGATGATGGATTGTCGCTTATTAATAATTATAGTCTTGTGTAGTGTATGAATGGTATGAAGAAAAAAAAAAAAAGATGGAAGGGAAAGGTAAAATATATGGGGCTCTCTCTTCTCTCTCTCTCTCTCTCTCTCTCTCTCTCTCTCTCTCTCTCTCTCTCTCTCTCTCTCTCTCTCTCTCTCTCCACACACACACACACACACACACACACACACACACACACACACACACACACGCGCGCACGCGCGCGCGCATGCACACACACACACACACACACATCATGAAAAATATAAGTGTTATGATTATTGATGCTAGGCATTCATTGCTGCTTACTGATGAACTGATTGTAGTACCGTTCGTTCTCGTTTTGCCTTATAACCACATAAAGGGTTGATATTATTGATGCATTGTAGTTGTCTAATTATTATCCTTAGCAGTTTGTTGTATGTTTATTATTATTATTAAAAAAAAAATTTTTATTATTATTATTAAAAAAAAAAAATTTTTATTATTTTTTTTTTACAAAAGGAATGCAACTCTACTCTCTCTCTCTCTCTCTCTCTCTCTCTCTCTCTCTCTCTCTCTCTCTCTCTCTCTCTCTCTCTCTCTCTCTCTCTCTCTCTCTTCGATAAGAGGCTCACTTATTCCATATCTGTGTGTGTTGACTCCTTTCTTCTTTGTAATCTTTATTCTTGTTTTTTTTTTTTCAATCGTTTCTCTCTTTTTTTTTTTTCCTTTTAAAGTCATCTACGCCTTAACTATAATGGATGAACGTTTCTGAATGTTATGAAGATATGTGTGTTTGTTAAAAGTGTTGTTAAGTCTTAGTCGCTAGTCATACTTAGTCCCTTAACGGGGCAAGGGCGGATGAAAAAAAAGCATGTGTTTGCTTATCTGTTACCCTTGGAAATAAAGATTATCATCATCATCATCATCATCATCATCATCATCATCATCTCTCTCTCTCTCTCTCTCTCTCTCTCTCTCTCTCTCTCTCTCTCTCTCTCTCTCTCTCTCAGTGTGTGCACAGCTGTGCGTCAGATGGAGGGGTTGGAGGGATATTGGTAGTGGTGGTGATGTGGTTATGGTAAGACTCAGAGAGAGAGAGAGAGAGAGAGAGAGAGAGAGAGAGAGAGAGAGAGAGTGTGTGTGTGTGTGGGGGGGGGGGGGGGGGGAGGTCATGCCTAAAATCTGAACTGGCATCAACCATCTAACAATTGTGATTTGCTTTGTCCTGTGCGTCTTGTGCTGTTCACTTTTAAATTCTTTTGGTGTTAATTACTAATGAAGTCTGAAGTCGATCTTTCATTTGGCCTGCCTTTGTGCATTCGGCTTTTATGCTCGCATGAATGTGTATTGGATTGTATACAGTTGGTGTTGGTTCATTGATGCCACAAGAAAGAAAGAAGAGAGAGAGAGAAAGAAAGAAACAAACAAACAAGTAAAAAAAAAAAATGAAAAGAGAAACAAATAAAGTATGTTTTAAAAATTGAAAATGTGAATGAACAAATCACTAACTGAATTTTTAAAATGCACAAAGAAAGTGAGAATAACAGTTTTAAGTAGAAGGATTCGAATACGCAAAAATAATTGATCAGTAACCAATGTATATAATAAAACTCTCTCTCTCTCTCTCTCTCTCTCTCTCTCTCTCTCTCTCTCTCTCTCTCTCTCTCTCTCTCTCTGAGAGTAAAGTAAAGTGTGTGTGTAACAACGTCACAAGAAAGCTTCAGACTGATATTCATATAAAACTGACTTGATTGCATGGACACAATATCTAAACAATAAACCATATAAAGCCTGAACCCCCCCCCCTCTCTCCTCTCTCTCTCTCTCTCTCTCTCTCTCTCTCTCTCTCTCTCTCTCTCTCTCTCTCTCTCGACCAGGTCATTTTGGTGTTTGTAATGAAACACTGAGAAACTTTTTCAATGCATACAAATGAATCTTTTCCAATTGTATAGAGGCAACATCCAGGCCCCATAACTCAGCTTCGCACCGTACCATGGGTTGAATTTGAGAATCGAATAACAAGAAAAAAACAGTCAGAGACTCATTCTCGAGCATACCCAATTTCTTTAGGATACCAGTAAAAATTGTTTAGCTCTGTTTATAAGATCATTGCAAGCAAATCTGAAACTTAAACGGGTTGAGAAATGTATACCCAAGTACTTTTAAACATTCACCACTGGCTTAGCTATTCATTATACATCCATTTTTCCCGTGCAGCAAGATATCCACCCCTTTCCTAAACACTATAGTGTTGCTTTTTGCCATGTTTACCTTCAACTGGAGAGATTCAGTAGCTCTTTCTAAAGTGTTTAACTGATTTTGCAGACCAGCTATCGTTTCTGATACTACTACAACGTCATCAGCTAACAGGAGAATAAAAATCTCCCAAACATCATCGACATGTCTAACAGATATCCAATTCCTTTACTTTCGGTGGCACTGGCTAAAGATAACTCGAATGCCCCCAGAAAGATTACAACATAAAGCGTACAAAATGTTACTACAGCTAGACGCTAGGGGGAAGAGCAATTGGGCTTCTAGAGTTAGCTTGAAACTGTACGAATTGGTTTTGGTTTTGTGTGGAGAATATAAATGACATACATAGTTTTATCCGTGTGTTTCGGCAAAAGTTAATCGATTGTAACGGCAAAGATGGAATTCCCATTTCGATGACTGTCACCGATCTGATATTTACAGAGTGTTAAACCCTTTACATTGTATTTCAAGGTACTTCTCTATGCAGATCAACAGACATATTGAATACATTGTCACAACATTCAGGTTTCGTGTATCGGATACATGTATACATTCTAACTGTTACAGGCCTTTGAATGATCGTAATTTTACATGTCCACTCTGTTACGAAGATGATGAAAATGAAATTCATTTTGTTTTCACTTGTTCTGAACTACAAGCTGTTCGATAGCAATTAGTCCCACCCAAGTACTATAGTAAAAATCTTGTTCTTCAAACTGATTATGTTAATGGCATCATTGGATGAAAACAATTTAACAGTTCGCTTTGTATTTGTATAAGGCATTTTACCCCCTTCTAATGGGCCATGGTCCTTGTTTCTGAACTACAAGCTTTGTTCAAGGCAATTAGGTCCCACCCAAGTAAGGAATAGTAAATCTTGTTTCTTCCAAACTGATTAATGTTAAATGTGCATCATGGATGAAAAAAATTTAAACAGTTTCGCTTTGTATAGTTGTAACTAAGGCATTTAGAAATAAAAAAAATGTTAAGACCGTACTTAAGTTATGTGTTTAAGCTAGTTAAATGAGTTGACTGGCGCGGTTTGTATGTATAGTACCCCCTTCTAATGGTCCTTTACAAATAAAAAATAAAACGAAACGTCCACGTCTACGTCTAGTCTCTCTCTCTCTCTCTCTCTCTCTCTCTCTCTCTCTCTCTCTGATTTTTTTTCCAATACAAGGTATGTTTAATATCAAAATCATTGATCTGATCAATAGGCAATTGAAGGTGAGATGGGTTTTTTTGTTTAAAGGTGGGGATACAATGGAGATGTCCACGACTACATCGGACACATCGGCACGTAACCACAAGCTACACCATTACGGCATCCAGGAAGCGCTCCTCACATGAATCTCAAATTTCCTCAGAGACTGAAGGCAAACAGTAGTAGTCAGCGGTGTACGATCAGACTTCATCAATGTCCAGTCTGGACTATCACAAAGTAGCGTACTTGGCCCCTGCTTGTTTCTGGTCTACATCAATTACCTGTCAGACCTATATCGACTGCCAATGCCAGACTATGGACGACACAGCTGTGTATGATGTGGTTGCATCACCGGACGACCAAGCTCATCTACAACGGAATCTTGGCCAGCTTGCAGAGTGGGAGAAGAGATGGACATGGTCTTAAAATTAATGTATTCTATTCGTTACAATCGTGTTGAACTGAGAAACCCATATTTTCCCTAAAACTGGTATTTCAACCAAATTAATTTTGGCGCCATTTTGAATTGTTCGACGAACAAACCGTAAATAATTCTTGATTTCACAAAAAGTATGAGAGAATCCAAAGAATCCATGAATGTGCATTGAAAGTAAAGTCCATAAGCTCTCATTTCGTATATCGCATGGCTATGATCTTTTCTGTACAAGCTTGCGACTATACGAAATGAATTGACGGCGCCGGGTCTCTTGAGCGAGTCGCCTTCTTTGTTCATTGTCGGCGTTCTGATCTAAATTGTTGTTTTATGAAATTCGGACTTTCCTATCGAAATCTTTTTTAATAACTTCGTTTCTATGGTAGAAGCAACGAAAAATATATAAAAATTATCATCCGATTGACCATTCCAACGGAATAACATTTTATCGAAAATCGTGTTAAAAGCACATGGCGACGGCCATGTGACGATAAGGCAAGTTGTGTTTTCTATCAAATTTTAAACACAAAGTTCTCCCCACAGACGGGCATCTTGGATAATGAATTTATATGTATAAAAAGAGCGAAATCTCAGCTTTTCAGTCATTACAAAATTATTTCACGCAGTTTGCTTTTCGTCATCGAAATAAGGAAAAAATATGACGTAAACTCGTTAAAAGTGGTTTCATTCTCGGACTTTAATTTGCCAATAACTTTACACAGCCACAAATTGTCAAATATGATTTATTACGTTTTATTCCTTGGGTTCTGAGGTTTTCATCGATACCTAATATGTTTGGACGCTTTGACCGTACGGCGAGCTAGACAACGCAGAAGCTGCGACAGATAGCACAACTTCTGTCATTTGCTGTCTCGCGAGGCTCACTTTGCCTGCGACGCTGCGTTGCAGCGGCTTTGGTCCAGTAAAGCTGTATACCAACGGCCATACCACGTTGAAAGCACCGGTTCTCGTCCGTGAGTGAGATCAGTGTTCCCCATCAGTGTTCCCGGAAGAGAGAGTGTCGTCCAGAGTGTGGTCCGCGAGTGACCGATCGGCGCGTGAGAGTGCTCAGTGCGCTGAGTGCTGAGAGAGAGAGAGAGTTCCCAGGGCAGTGTGCCTGGGTTGAGCTTATCATGGAAGGGCAATAAAAGAAGGAAAACGCCACATCGTCTCTGTGTCTTCTTGACTGGCTGCTGTCCCTTGGTCCCTGCGCATATCACCATCTGCCTGTCTTCGCCTGCACACCCCTTACCCCTCCACACCATCACACCTGTAACCCCCGCAGCAGGAAAGGCTTACCTCAACCCCAGTACCAGCTACATAGACACACACTAGAGACTGTCAGCAACGTTAAGTACACTGGTCTGACATTTACCAAAGACCTCAACTGGAATGACCAAAGACCTCAACTGGAAGGAACAGATCAACAACGTTTGCTCCAAAGCCAACAAGACCCTCGGCTTTTTAAGGCAAAATCTAAAAATCAGCTCCCGAGGAATCAAAGAGATAACATGCAAGACCCTTGTGGACCCATCATGGAATATGCTGCCACAGTCTGGGGTTCCCACACACAGGAGAGTATTGACATGATGGGGGCTATCCAGCGCAGAGCAGCACGCTTCGTCTTGAGGCGCTATGGCAACACCTCCAGCGTATTAGACATGACTGATGAACTGCGATGGCCCTCACTCCAAGACAGACGTCGAACTGCCCGTCTTGCTATGCTGTACAAAATTCGGCACGACATAGTGTGCATGATGAACAGCATGAAACAAAAGATGGAGCCTGCCGTAGCCCGCCAGAGAGGAGAGGCCACACTATCAATACACTCGACCAAGATGCCGCACACAATACCAACAACAGTCTTTCTACCAAGAACAATCCGTGACTGGAACAGCCTGCCTCACAGCGTCATGAAGGCCGCAACCATCGACACCTTTGTGTCAAGGCTTCCAGACTCACTATAATTATCTCTCTCTCTCTCTCCTCTCTCTCTCTCTCTCTCTCTCTCTCTCTCTCTCTCTCTCTCTCTCTCTCTCTGTGTGTGTGTGTGTGTGCGTGCGTGTGTGTGTGTGTGTGTGTGTGTGTGTGTGTGTGTGTGTGTGTGTGTGTGCGCGCTTGCTTCCAACTTCCTCCACAGTGACAGAATAATCAACTGGTTGATTGCGGTCGCTTTCCTGGAAGAAGAAGGAGAAGAAGAAGAATTTAGACCAGTACGCACGCAGTGACGCCTCTTTGATGAAACTGGTCAAAACGCGTTTGTTTTGTCTTGTGATTTGTTTGTCCATGTTAACTGGCGGAGTTACTTTAAATTCCTTTTAAAATGTGTTTCAATTTCCGCCTACTGTCATCTCACTTTGAAACTGACTTTGAATTGAATGACATTCATTATGACCTTTCGTTCAGTTTCTGGTGAAACGACAATCATAGGAAAGGTCTGAGCATGGATGGGTGGGGGAGAGAGGTGGTGTAGGGGGTAGGGGTAGGGGAAGGAGGAGAGATAGGGAGGGGACAAGGGCAGCATCTTTAAACGTAAGGTTTACTTTTTCTGTTCGAATTTCAGTATTTGGAGAGTGTGCCTTTGACCAGAGATTCTGTGCATTCGATCACACACACACACACACACACACACACACACACACACACACACACACACACACACACACACACGCGCACACACACACACACACACACACAGACGCGCGAGAGAGAGAGGGACAGAGAGAGAGAGAGAGAGAGAGAGAGAGAGAGAGGTGATTATTCACATTTGTGAGCTCAGTATATACTTTCATTTTCATTAGCATGAGTGCAGGTTTTGCAAGGATATAAAGAATGTACATTTATGCCTATTCCTTTAGTCTCGTTTATTGCATATTTTATGCCCTATTTTTGTTTTACTCCCTATTTATACATTTTTTATTTCTTCATGTTTTTTTTGGTGTGTTTATTCGTAGCTTGATGAAAACAAAGATACAGTTATTATTCAACGTACCATCTCAAAATAAGAGTCTGATTTTAAAATAAATTTTAGTTTGATTACTTCAAACGTAAATTTGTCTTAGATTTTCCTTTGATGGTGACATGTACGGTGTGCGTGCACACACACACACACACACACACACACACACACACACACACACACACACACACACACACACACACACACACACGCACCCACGCACGCACGCACGCACACGTTTTCGCCTCTCCCACCCCCACCCCATTCCCAGGCCTACCCCCCCCCCCCCCCCCCTTCCCCCCCCCCCTCTCCCTCCCTCCCCCCCCCCCCCCCCCCCCCCCTATCCCCCCCCCCGTTCTGACCCCCTCCCTTCCACCCCCTCCCCTCCCCCATCCACACCATATTCCGTTCTGACACACTCCAGACTAACAGGCCAACACCCCGCAAACACACCCACCTGTTAACCCATGCAGGACCCCAATTTCGTCCCCCCATCCCCCCCCCCCCCCCCCCCCCCCCCCCCCCCCCCCCAACCCATGCAGCCTCTGACGTATTTACGTTGTAAAGCTAAGGGAGGTAACTGTTCGGAGCCCAAACCAGCATCGAACCCCACCCCCTACTTTTTTTTCTCTCTCTCTCTCTCAGGTGAATTTGTGAATGTGTCGTGTTGTGTGACACACGGGGCTTGACGTGCTGAGAAAGATCGGCATTTTTATGGGGGTAGGTAGGCAGGGTTGTTGCCGCCCGATTTGTCTACTCACAGTAAAAATCTGTGAAAAGTCATTTTGGATTAATAATAAACAAAGTTTGAATATTTGCTGTCACTGTCTCTCTTCTTCTTCGACCCCCATCCTCACCCCACCCCCACCCAACCCCCACGCCCAGCCTCTCCCCTCCGGACAGGCACACTTTCTCCATATCAATCAATTAATCAAACCACATTGCATCTGAAGAGAGAGAGAGAGAGAGAGAGAGAGAGAGAGAGAGAGAGAGAGAGAGAGGGGGGGGGGGGGGGGGGGGGCAGGGGGGGGGGGATTATGGACCTGAACTAGAGACCACCCCAGCGTGTTCCAACACTGTTCCTCTGTGGTGGTTAGGGGCATGATTTCCAAATGCCCCATGGAATGACTACAGAGTTGGGCCCATCTCCACCTCCATGTCGCGTGCAAAGGGCGGATAGGTCTGGAGATGTGCCTTCATACCTACACCATGGGGTGATTCTGGACCTTGTCCTAGAATACTCACCTGAAGTTATCTGCCTGGATCTGGATCTGGATACATACGTCGCTGGAACCAACTTGATTATAACGCGACAGGAAACACAGGGAGAGCGAAAAAAAAAAAAATGAAGCAAAAAAAAAAAAACAAAAAAAAAAAAAAAAAAAAAAAACCAAGAAAACCTATTTCCTGTGGGAGCAAATTCCAATTCCTTACTGTTCAGTCAGGAACAAGAAGAAGAAAGTCACAAGACAGCTAATTACCTAGTCAAGCGGCGAATTTTTTATTTCTTTTCTTTTTTCAGTTTATTTCATTTTATCTTTTAGAAAGAGAGGGGGTTAGTTACCGCCAAGGACATTGACTTACAAAGCACAGGAAAGACACAATCATTTTATCTTATTTTATTTTGTTTTATTTATTTTTAATGATTATGGTTTCGGCTTTCTTTCTTTCTTTCACGCTTTGTTTCGTAGCGTAGA
>JADBJO010014491.1:0-2500 GCA_016801955.1 Conus betulinus
GACACAAAGACAGAGGGCTGACAAAAACAGATAAACACGACGGGACGAGTCCAAAGCGTGGGCGTCGGGATAGGAGACCCTTATTTTCCGACTTAATCTTAGTCACACAGGCACTCCAATTAGCGTGATGCGTTCGTCCCGAGTGTTTGTCAATCAAAGACAGCTAACTATAAGAGAAGGAAAGAATAGACAATTAGACATATGAATAAGGAACCCAGTCTAGAACCTTAAACTAACCAAAAAAACAGACTAATTTCTCCCCAAAGACAAATTAAGACCCCTTCTGACTGGATTCCTGGCTACGTAGGAGTGCAAAAACTTGACTTGGTCACCAAGGTTTGTACCTTTTCCAAAGGTGCCCAGGAAACCTAATAAAACGGGAGAATTTGTATCTAAGGAAAACGTTACCAGTAAAGGTAACAACACACAAGAACTAAGAGAATGTTCTAACCATGAACTTAAACTTGTAAAAAAAATAAAAAAAAGGGAAAAAAAAAAACAAAAAAACTTGCCTAAATAACTGAGTACGAAACTCACCAAAACGGCGGGTGAAAGGGGGAGATGAAGAGGTAGATATGCTGGTCAGCTCCTGGCCCAGCGAAGAACCCAGGGGCTGTTCAGCCGTTCCCCACCAAGGAAACCGGTCTGGGGCGACCAAGGGGAATGTGCCAGTGGTTGGGAACAGAGATTCCCCCAAACACGCAGCGGTTTCCTCCAACCCAAAAAGGTTAAGGACCAGCCGCTGATCTGCACCGAAGCAGACAAAAATGACCCCACTGCACTGGGACAGCGATCCCACTCGACTCAACGTTGAAATCGAGTGCCACTTCACTCTCTTGCCTCCTTCCTCCAACCCTGAACTCGTGAACACTACCTCTCCGCCAGAGTTAAACTGTACTGACACAAACTTAACGAAAACACGTGCAGGCAGCACAAAACCGCTCAGCCACACTCCTGTCACCCATACAAGAAGTGGAAAAAGAAAATGCAGTGGGGGATGCAGGAAAAAAAAAAAAAATACACGGACAGCACGCCAAGCCCTTCCACTGACAGCCAAATGGTGACAGTCTCGTGTGAAACCAGCAGACACTGCTAAGGGTGGTTTCACACTGCTAAAGCAAGGGTGAGTAGGCTGGCGACCGTCCATAACAAGACAGCATATCCCGTAATACCCCGAGTGTATCCCACACAGATAACAAGACAGCATATCCCGTAATACCCCGAGTGTATCCCACACAGATAACAATACAGCATATCCCGTAATACCACAGTGTATCCCACACAGATAACAAGACAGCATATCCCGTAACACCCCGAGTGTATCCCACACAGATAACAAGACAGCATATCCCGTAATACCACAGTGTATCCCACACAGATAACAAGACAGCATATCCCGTAATACCACAGTGTATCCCACACAGATAACAAGACAGCATATCCCGTAATACCACAGTGTATCCCACACAGATAACGAGACGGGATATCCCGTAATACCACTGTGTATCCCACACAGGTAACGAGACAGCATATCCCATAATACGACAGTGTGTCCCATTACAGGTAACGAATACACCTATTCCGGCAACATGAACAAGAGGTGGAGTTTCCAGGCCATCAGCAACGCCACCGTCTCTGTGGACTCGTTCTTCGTGCTGAGGTAGGTATTGAATGATGGCCACCAGGTAGTGGATTGTTAGAACACTTGTCAGTCTCTACTCTTGCTTGTCTGTTCTTTTTTTCTGTTCTTTTTTGTTGTTTGTTTGCGTGTTTGTCTGTTTGTTTTTTGTTGTTGAATGGTCAGCCATTTGGTTTGATTTCCGAGTTGTCTTTTTTTTCACTCTTTTCTTTTCTCTCTGTGAACTGATCTTTGTATATCTGTTGTCTCATGCTGGATTATCGTCTCTCTCTGCCTCTGTCTGTCGATCTATCTGTCTGTTTGTCCGACTCTCTCTCTCTCTCTCTCTCTCTCTCTCTGTGTCTCTGTCTCTCTCTCTCTCTCTCTCTCTCTCTGTCTCTCTCTCTCTCTCTCTCTCTCTCTCTCTCTCTCTCTCTGATCATTGTATACCTGTTGTCTCAGGCTGGCGTATCATCATCATCAACATCTCTCTCTCTCTCTCTCTCTCTCTCTCTCTCTCTCTCTCTCTCTCTCTCTCTCTCTCTCTGAGGTATGTCTAATTTTGTATCTGCTGCAAAAAAATGGTCCAAATATTGAATTGGTCAGTATTTCAAAAAGTCATCAACAAACAGCAGGCGACCAAGAAGGATCGTTGTGGTGGGGGAGGGTGCTGGGGTGGGTGGGTGTGGGGGGCTGATGAAACCTGGACAGTCATGCGTCCCAGGCAGTTATCGACATTTTCTTTTCCCCGTTAGAAAATATCATCTCTTCACAGAAAGAAACTCGGCGAGTAATTCAGAAAGTTTTGCGGTTTTTTTTTTCACCCGTCATTCTCTTACGGATAATTGTGAATATTGCCAACTTCAGGGGTTCTTTATTTTT
>JADBJO010014491.1:7500-47412 GCA_016801955.1 Conus betulinus
TGAGGTAAGGCGGAGTAGAGGTGGAAGGACAAGATAAGAAGGGGGAAGGCTGGGGGAGGAAGGGAGAGGAGGTGGGGGAGAAAAATTCTCTCTGGCCGGGCCGTCACATCGGCGACCGGGCCAACTGCGAGGACAACTGGTTGAAAAACCTCCTCTACATCAACAACGTCGTCGACTCCAATAAAGAGGTAAAAGGGGAGGGGGGATAGGAGAGGGGGATGGGTGAGGTAAGGTGGAGGTGGAAGAGAAGAGACAAGATAAGAAGGGGGGAGGCTGGGGGGAGGAAGGGAGAGGTGGGGGAGAGAAAAGAGACTGAGCTGTAAAATAAACTGTTGGAAAAAGAACTCCATCACGGCAACCATATTGTCGATTGCAACAAAGAGGCAGAGGGGGGAAACGTTGTCGTAGAAGAGGTGGTGGTAGGGGTGAGGTGAGGTAAGGGTGGAGAAGAAGGGATGACAAGACGGAGGGAGGGAGGGACGGGTGGAGGAGAAAGAGACCCAGCTGTAACATAAGTTGTTGAAAAAAAAAAGAACTCATCACAGCAACCACATTGTGGGATTTCGATAGAGAGGTGAAGCAGTGAGTAGGAGAGAAAGCTGGGAAGAGAGGGAGTGGAGATGTGGGTTGGAAGAAGGTGGAGATGGGGGCTATGGTGACGATGGTGGGATGGGGCTGGGTGGGAGGAGAGGAGACTCGTGAAAGAAGAAGGACGGAGAGTGATCAACTTGAATTTTTTTTTTTTTTTTTTTTTTTTTGTTAAACTTTCGCTCTGACGACGTCTTCTAATCCAATACAGAGGTAGAGCGTAGGATTGGGGTTGCGACTCGGGAGACAGATGAAGAGAGAGAGAATGGAGGTGGGGAGGGAGGCCGAAATGTAAGTTGAGCCGGCGTTAAAACGTCCACTTGAACTATGTGACGGACGTCGATGAAATGTTGACTCAAATGTAACCTTCTTGACATTTTCAGAGGATGGTTTTTCTGCAACTACTACTGCTACAACAACTGCTACTACTGTTGCTGCTACTGCTGCACTACTACTGCTACTACTGCTGCTGCTGCTACTGCTACTTCTACTACTACTGCTTCTGCTGCTGCTGCTTTCTCTTCCTCTGTTTCTTGTTCTTTGCTCCTCTTCCTTTTTCTCATCGTCTTCTACCTCTGCCTATTTCTCCTTATATATTTCTTGCTCTTATATTTGCCTTTTTTTTTTCACTCTTCTTTTTCCTCATATTCTTCTCATTCTTGTTATTTTTTTTCTTTCTCTTCTTCCTCTTTCTTCTTCATATAACTTTTTGGTCTTCAATTTCCTGCTCCTCCTCCTCCTCCTCCTCCTCTTTGTTTTTCATTCTTCGTCCTCCACCTGCTCCTCCTCTTCTTCCTCTCCTTCTCTTTTTTTCATGTCTAGAAGTTTTCATGAAAATTTTCTTCAAAGATGTCTATTCAATACAGTACATGCAGAAGATGTGTGTTTTTCAGTTAACAATGTGTTTAGAAGAGAAGCTGTAGCACCCAAACTTATCTGAATCTTTCAGTTAACAATGTGTCAGAAGAGAACCTGTAGAATCCAAAGTTATCAAACTCAACAGCCTAAGCCAGTATTCTTTTTTTCATGTCGTGACAAAGTGATAAAAACGAACTTTCGGCTCGTTTCACTGGTGAGGGTAGGGATGGTCACAGATAGGCCTTTTCATGTTACTGCATGCTTGTTTTTCGTTTTGCACAGTGTCTGGGGCAGTCCTGGTATCTGGCCAACGACATGCAGTTCTACATTCTCAGTCCCCTGATTTTTGTTCCATTCTATTTGTGTGATATATATATCCACGCCCCTACCTTCTTTGTTCCTGTTCGTGTGTTTAGCTGATTGTTTTCGTTTGTCTGTCTGTATTTTCCCCAAATTTAAACTGGGGGTTGTAAATGAAAGGGAATGCTTGCTTCCTTTGGTAACCTTTAGAGTTAAAAATTATGGGGAGAACCTGCGTCCCTCGCTAGCTTTTAACTTTGCCGTTTTTTCTCTGGATTTACCAGCCCTATGAATATCAAACTTTGCAAGGCAGGCAGTAAATATTAATAGGTGTTTTCCAGACATATCCATTACAGTCACGCGGCGCGGCAGGGGAGGCCACAAGACGGCAATAAAGGTTTTACGGATAAATCGGTGTCAAATAATGCCTGTTTTCTTATGAAGCATAAGTGTCCTTTCATTTGTTTTGACGTTATAACCAAAAGGCAAAGCAAATCTTTCTTCTACAAATATCAAAACGTGTTTTATATAGCGACTGTCACAACTGCACATTCAAAGAAAATTTATCTGATAAATGGGACATAAATCGCGCGCGCGCGCGCGCGTGTGTGTGTGTGTGTAAAAAATGTACTGAGATAGGCAAGCTAAAGATCAAGTCGAAGGTATAAGCGGAATTACCTCCCTTTGACCACAATCGACATACAAATTTACAGCCCCTCTCTGAAAGTGATCTGCCTCTCTGCAGTCTGTCACACGTGAGCGCGAGGGAGCGGAGTGGGGGTCGGGAGTTATCTCTTTTTTAACCTTTTTGTTTAGTAGTGTGATTAACATGCGTGTGTTCTTGTTTGATGGGTCCTTTACGTCAAAAGCGCGTCGGAAAAGAAGGAAAGAAAAAGGGGGGTAAAACGACAATGCCAGGAAAAAAAAAAAAGCATAAACAAAAATCATCTCCTTTTTTTTGCAAAGCATCTGAACACAGGGCTCAGGTAGCGCTTCTGTTAAGTCATCCCCTGTACAATCCGTCCCCTCTTACATACTCTTTTATTTTTTGGCAAACGGATTTTGCTTCATTTACGCATTTCTCCGATCTCAAGTCACTAATGGATGGCACTGGTCTGTCTGTCTTATTCCCCATACTTCATAATTAGTACCATCAGTCCATGGCATTGGGTCGGAAGGCCGCCGCCAAGGATGCTATGGCTGTCATGGATCTCCAAATTTCTTCATCTTCTTGGAACATTTCTTCATACAACTTGGTAAAGATGTCCCTTACAGTCTCACAGGACTTCTCCGGACTGCATTTGGCACATGCAACGTACCACGGGTCTGGCTAGGGATAAACTTTTTCTCCCAGGCATGGAAAAAGGGCTGGCATGCCCATGGCGACGCTTCCGTGGAGACTCTACTGTATTGCGCCCAGTGTCAGTCACACAATGGCATTTGGCAGGGAGCAGTTCTGTCCCTTGATGTCTTAATAGAACGCCGTGTGCGTGTGTACACCATGTGAACACGGCGCTGGCTTCCAAGGGTGGTGCAGGACTGCCTCCAGCCGCCTGGTTGGGGCAGTTTAGAACAGTGCTCCTCTGTGTATCACTGGCATCTTCGGGAGTAGGTTTCTTCTGGTCCTGGGTAAGGATTCTGAGATACCTTACCAGGCAAACTGAGAGCGTTTTGATAACTGCGAGGAGGTGTTTTGCCTTATAAGTGTTGACCAGCTGCCTGGCATGGTCGTTGCAGAATGTATTTGTATAAGATGCGATAAATCCATTTACAGCGTTTATTTTTCGAAGTCATAATTATCAATGTTACCATTTATTTCTCCATAACTACTGTCAGAGCCTACCCTTTGTTGGCGTCTGTACAGAAAGATGGATATCCACAGTGACTTGCAGTGTTTCATCTTCGGTGAGAAGCTGACAGACTTAGTTTCCAAGTACTGTTGAATCTTTGTCATCGCAGAAGTACCCAGATCGAGCTCCGTCTTCAACTTTTTTTGATGAACTCTTGTCTTCGCTCAGAATGTATCCACGACTGGTCCACTTCTTCCAGTGTCAGGCTTTTCGGGGGTGATGTTGGCCGCTGAATGTAGGAACGATCGTTGTATGGAGTTTTACTCTCACGTAATAGACATCCAATCCTCACATACTTAAGGTAAGATAAGTTAGTGTTGCTTACAGCCCAGCCGACCGCAAAGGGCCTTATCAGGGCTATCACCACGTTGAATTCAACTCACAAGTCATTCATTCAAACAGCCCTTCAAACACTTAATGTATGTAAGGTAGCCCAGCCCATCGCAGAGGGCCATATCAGGGTTATCACCACGTTAAAGTCAACTCAGAAGTCATTCATTCAAACAGCCCTTCAAAATATACCTTCTAAAAACACACCAGAAATTTTGTTAAAGATCTTTCGACTATAAAATCTCAGATCGGATGAAAATTTTGATCTTTTTCAGAAATTCAAAGATCACATCAGGTGGAACATTTCTGAACACGGTTTTCATGAAGTCTGCTGTAAAATATTTATGTCTCACATCATGCAAGTCCCAACACTCTACAAGAATGTATTTCATTGTGAGTGGAACGTGGCATGGAATGCACCACGAGCTTCTTCAATATTAAAAAGGTACGAATGAGTTAAAAACAAACAAACAAACAAACAAACAAAACGAATGTCCAGTGTGCAGCCGGTATAAAACCGTTTTCTTCTTTGCGACCACCAGAAGCAGATGAGATGAACTTAAATATCTTTCTCAGTTTGGTAGTGAATTTCTGGAGCTGTTTCGCTGCCTTCCGAAAGGTTATTATCGTCAGCAAAACGCAGGTTGCAAAAAAGCCGCACTTCAATGTTTACAGAGGTCTTTTAGTCGGCAGACGTTTCCTGCATTGTAGATTACAGATGGATATTGAACAGAGTGGGACGTATATCCCTGGCGCACTCTCACTGTTATCCAAAATGATATCGCTCGTTGCTACACAGGTCAACAGCGCTTTAGGCATCATCATAGAGCAGCTATCGTGACTTAGATGAGGTACTTGTAGAAGTTAATTTCCTCATAACCTGCCAGAGACCTTCATACGAGATACTGTCAAAAATTTCTTTAAGTCGATAAAAGTGTTGTAAAGATTTAAATCAGCACTGAATGCGTTTTTTATCAGCTCGGTTGACCAAAAAACCCATGTAATTTCCTAACATCACTCAAAGGTGTACAAACTATTTTCTAACAGACAGACAGAAGATTAATGGACAGACAGGCAGAAATAAACAGGTCGATAAACAGACGAGACCAAAAACACACTATATTGCTCCACAGTGCCACGCATGCGCGCAGGAAAATGAAAGGAGGGATAACAGAGAGAAAGAAAGGGGAGAATGAAAGACAGTAGGATAATATACGACGCAAAGACACGAAAGAAAGGAAATAGGAAAGAAAAAAAAATCGAAGAAAGCAAACAAAAAAAGAGGAAAAGTTGTGGAACAAGAAAATCAAAGGAAAGAAAGAAAAAGAAAAGGGGAAAAAAAGGGGGAAAAAAGGGGGAAAAAGAGAACATCGAAAAGAACCAGCAAAAGTGCAGAGACGCATGTGTGAAAAAGCGGATGAAAGAACAATATGCCATTATTATGCACGTGCAATTTGTGTGTGCAGTTCTCCACTGTTTGGCTGTATCAGCAGCGCAGCATTTATCCTGGCATCCACTATAGTACCTGGCGTTCTGGAGAGCCAGCAACATTTCTCTCCTGGTGCCTTCGCCCAGGTGGAGGGTACACCTCCGTAAGTGTGTGTGTGTGTGTGTGTGTGTGTGTGTGTGGTGTGTGTGTGTTAAGCACGCGCGCGCGTGTGTCTGCGTTCGTGCGTGCGTGCGTATGTGTGTGTGCGTATGTGTGTGTGTGTGTGTGTGTGTGTGTGTGTGTGTGTGTGTGTGTGTTGCTGCTTCTACCGCTACATTGATCACTGTCACTGTGACAGTGTTGATGCTGCTGCCGCTTGGAGTATGACTACTGCTGCTATGACCACTGCTGCTGCTGCTGCTCAGTTTTCGCCTTCAATCAAAGTAAAGTGCTAATTGTGATTAGTGTATCATCTGCATAACTACAATATGGGTGATCCTTTTATAGCCTACAGTTTCGTTGAAATCGCATGCTTGAAACAAAGGGAGGATGATGGCATGGATCGTTGAGAGAGGAAAGATTTTGCACGAGACTGATTTGAATGTGATAGGCCTAGTTTTGTTTTGTGTTTGATCGCTCAAAATAAATCAGTAGTTTCTTTTTTAAAAAAATGACATATGAAAGTACGTTCGATGTCTAGTCTGTATAATTTGTGCAGTAGTTTGATTTTTAAAAAAAGAGGAAGAAGAAGAAAGTCCGCGGAAGTTATCCAAGTTCGTGGGGTATGAAATACTTTCTTACTGAGACATACCGATGTGTAGGTTTTTAACCATGCGATGCGTGTCATTGTTTATGGTGATGACTATTTACCTGTTCTTATTTTCCTACAAATCCCAAGAGGGGCAAATGAATCTGTCTAAAAAAAGATTCTGTGTGTGTATAAAGTCCCAGTTGTTCGGTGTAGAGAATGTTGGATTGTTATTTTAGTCTCTTTCTTGCGTGTTCTCAGAACAGAAAGCTCGTTTTCGTATTTTTACGTCAAACCCTGGAACCGGATGGGGCCCTACGTCATCGGTCTGATGGCTGGCTATGTCTTGTATCGCTGTGACTGCAAGCTGTACATCAACAAGGTGTGTGTGTGTGTGTGTGTGTGTGTGTGTGTGTGTGTGTGTGTTTGTGTTTGTGTGTGTGTGTGTGTGTGTGTGTTTGTGTGCGTGTGCGTGTGTGTGTGTGTGTGTGTTTGTGTGTGTGTGTGTGTGTGTGTGTGTGTGTGTGTGTGTGTGTGTGTGCGTGCGTGCGTGCGTGTGTGTGTGTGTGTTCTCAGAAGATTTTTTTTTTTTTTTTTTTTTTTTTTTTTTTTTTTTTTACGTATCTCTACGTCAAAACCCCGGAACAGGATGGGTTCTTACGTCATCGGTCTGATGGCGGGTTATAGCGTATATCGCTGTGGCTGCAAACTGTATGTCAACAAGGGTGTGTGTGTGTGTGTGTGTGTGCGCTGACCAACTTATATATTTAATTGTGTTTGTTTTGCGCATGCGCGCGCATATGTGTGTGTGTGTGCACACGCTTTTACCTAAATTAGGTATGTTTAAAAAGAAGAAAGGAAAACGAAAAACGAAAGCCGATTTGGGAGTAAACTTAAATTTGCTTTATTTCACCAGTCTCATGCTTAGCTATTTACACAACACAACATGACATATTAATGTATTCTGGATCTATCGTTAGGAACCACCCCCAAACCAGCACTGACACTTATGCTATTTGAGGATATCCAAAAAAAAGTCCACGCTTGTCTGAGTAGCGAGAAAGGCGCAAATTGTCATGGCTACTCGATGGACATTGTATGAAAGTCTATCTTCTGCGTAGCTGCCTAACCCTCACACACGCACGCACGCACAAACGCGCGTGCGCACACACACACACACACACACACACACACACACACACACACACACACGTATCAATTTCGAATCTCGTTGCCAAATGTTCACAGATGATGAATTATACAAAATGAGGATTTGATACAGAATCAAAAAGCAGTTAAAATGTTCCTTTCTTCATTGGAAACACAAGATCTACAAAATATTCAGAAAACAATTAAAATGTTCCTACTTTAATCTAAAACATAAGATCTATAAAACTACTTGATTACTCAACCAAGAAACAAAGCGTTCACATTTTCACAGCTAACACATACAAAAAAAAAAAAATCATTCTTGCAATGCCTTAAACATTACCCAAGACATTGACAAAGCATTCCAAGACAAGAAGCCCGTTCTTGTTGTCTGGTTAGACCTAGAAAAGGGTTTCAACAAAATCTGGAGGGGTGGCCTCAAGCTAAAACTACGGCGATGTAGGGTGCCCTGTACCCCTGGACACGACCGTTTGGGGTTCAACTCCCGGATCACAAGAGCACAGGAAGCTGATTAGACCGGGAGCAAGTCAAGGTGCAGTCATCTCATCCTCCCTCTGTGTCATCTCCCTGGATGACATCATTAAGGAGCTACCATGGGGAATCTCACGAGCGATCAGTACAAATGATGTAGTATTTTGGTACTCAGAAGAGTGCTTTGTGTGTGTGTGTGTGTGTGTGTGTGTGTGTGTGTGTGTGTGTGTGTGTGTGTGCACAAGTACGTCTCTAAACTGCGCTCAAACAGATCGAATTGTGGACCAAAGATCGGCTGCTGTTCATCAACGCATTAAAACACAACCTTCACAGTCCGCAATCCATCCAACAAAATCACGAGGCAAAACTGACACTGAAAGTGTCAAAATTGATTCAACGCTTATGTAGCGCTGAATCGGACCATGATAAGTTCATTTTCGTTGTCTCGAGTGTTGTGTTTCTTGCCTGAAAAAGATCTAAGAGGTCGAAACGCGTCGTGTTTTGTCTTGTGAATCGTTTGTCTACGCTTTTCGGCGGAGCCTTATAAAAAAATTTAAAATTTGACACTTAAAGACCAAAGACTTGCGGTAGGCCAATGACCACTTTCCTTGATCAAGGACTGGTTCTTTTAAAGCTAAACGATAAAAAATATGGAAGAAATCACTGGGCTGCAGTCACGTGAAAACAGAAAGGACACAAAGATCTTGTTGCAAGCTACAAAAATGAAACGCCTGAGAAACCACCCCGTAAACAGCAGAAAGAATAGAACCAATGCCTGTTCCAACAGCAGCGAGTATCCCGTCATGGGGGACGTACCAGATCCCATTCATCGTCACCAGCATCCCTGGGGTGACAGAAGAGGGGCTCAGTTAGACATACAACTGAAGGCCTTAGCCATGGAGCTCATTTCAACCAGCACCCCCAACAGAACTGGATACAGACGATTTACCGGCTCTCGCCACACAGGATGCTAGTGCCAGGATCTTCATCCGGAACACAGACACTGACGGAGAGCTTGCTGTTCCAGCACACCACTGACGTTAGGGCAGAGTCAGATGCCCTCAGCGAAACTCAAAACATTCGTCCAGAACAGGTCGAGTTGTTGCCTTCTCTGATGCCCTCTCCGCTCTCCGAGGTCTCAGGAGCTCTCAAAACATGGAGCTCCATTCTCTTTCCGTAGCCTTTGCCGCTTTGACATCTGAAGCGCAGGGAGTGGGTTCTTCAGTGGGTGCGTGTACACTGCGGGATCAGCGGCAACGAGAGAGCAGACGCGTTAGGCGACGCAGGAGCCGAAGAGGAACAGACGACCTGTTGTCCCTTTATGGGATCAAAAGGATCACCACGGCTAAGCTGAACAAGATGTGGCGGTCGAGTATATCCTGCACAGACCGGATGACGGCTACCACCTGCTGGGACGGGTGGAGCAGGTACAGATCTTCCAGCTGAGGACTGGAATTGCCTACGTCATCGTCTGCATGCGGACTTTGGCACTGGAGAGTCAGGTGGTGATGGAGCTATGGCAGCAGACCACTTCTCCCTTCCTCCCCCCCCCCCTCCCCTCCCCCTCACAGGCTGCCCGGAGCCTGCTGCTACAAAGGCACACAACTGTGAACCCAGACGCTAAACTGTACGACGCCACAGAGGTCCTGAGCAGACGGCAGCTTTCATCATTTCACTAGAGTTAACGTGTTTAAGAGGCAATAAGGAAGAAGTACATAAAAGGCGATGAATCATACGCTAAGAATCCAGAAGCTAACTGTCAGCATTTTCACCATCAACAGACTGTAACAAATCATAAGACAGAAAATCATAACATAACGTGGCTATACATGTTTGCGCCGTAATATGTTATCACACAAAACGTAATCATGCAATGCAGAATTTTGCTTTTTTTTTTTTTTTTTTTTTTTTTTTGAATGCGACGTCCCAGAGGCTTCACAGAGTTCAGGGAGAGGAGAATACCGATTCAAAGCGCAAAGTGCCCACGTTTTCACCGGTAACACGAGATCATTACAAATAAATCATATGACATGGAAACAAAGAGCAAAGTGACGCAGGGACAAGCAAAAACAGGTAAATCATGAAAATCAGGTAATATCGAATTAAAGAGCATAGAGTGTCCGTGTTTTCTCTGACTTTTCCGTGTGCTGGGATATACTGCTGATAGTGACCGCATTAAACACGGGCACCGTAAATCTCAACCAGAAACAACGAAAGGGTTCATGCATTCTGGACTGAGTAACTTAGCACAACACAAATGTGAACACTTTCTGAACACAAGAGTAATGTGTGTGTGTGTGTGTGTGTGTGTGTGTGTGTGTGTGTGTGTGTGTGTGCGTGCGTGTGTGTGTGTGTGTGTGTGTGTGTGTGTGTGTGTGTGTACATACACATATTACTCTTGTGTTCAGAAGTTTTCACCTTATATGTGTGTGTGTGTGTGTGTGTGTGTGTGTGTGTGTGTGTGTGATTTTTTGAAAAGGCTCCTTGTAAAGTGTTAAAATCTCTGGAAGCCAGAAGAGAACGTCTTATCAATTAAACAGATAATTGAATAACTTCACTGACAACGGGAGCGTTCGTGCAACACGCCAGTCTTTCTGTGTCTTTCTTTTCTTTTTTTCACCGGGCTTTTTCCCAGTCTGTTACCGTTGCAGACTTGTCAAGCCATCTGATTCACGTTCTTTCGGTTCCTTTTGAAGTCAGCCCCAGCCTCTGGGCGGCCAGTGTCTTATTGTTTTTTCTGAGGTTTCCCGGTGTCGGTCATGGGGAAAGAATCAAACTCTAGATAAAAACGCGGACATGGCGACATTGGGTCGTCCTTGGACGTCACCGATCCCTCCATAAACGTGCGCACCTGCTCCATGGACGCTGCATCTGACAGCAGAACCACACAAGCACACAGCTCTTCGTTCATGACAGGATCAGGTACCCCAACGACGACTACGTCATAAACTCCCGGACAGTCACGGAGACGTTTTTTTCGATCCACGAAGGGTAGAAAATGTACACACCTCTGATGATTGCGTCACTTCCTCTTCCGTCTACGATCAGATGGCCGCGTTCATCCAGCCGACCCGAGTCTCCGGTCCGAAAGAAACCACCTTCAGTGAACGCTGCACTCGTCGCCTGAGGGTTGTTCAAGTAGGTTTTCATCATGTTGGGTCCTTTGACCAGGAGGTTTCCGGTTTGGCCAGCAGCACATGGCTTTGACTCATCCTCCACGCTGACGATCTTGACTTCAACGTCCTCAAATGGCTGACCTGCTTCATGGTCAGTGAAGCTCTGACTGTCATTGACCACCCGTCCAGCCACACTTCCGAAGTCGGTTGCGCCGTATCCAACACAGGCGTTGTGAGCTACCAGCAGTCCTGCTTCCACCATGGAGTGATCAATCGGCAGACCACTAAGAAACAGTGCGTCCATCTTCCACATGGTGGGACTTCTTTGCTGCTCTTTCTGAGCAATCTCGGCTAATCCTGGAAGAAACGTTGGCGAAAAAAAATGGCGGAGTGGCACTGTTCCTCCTGAATAGTGGTCCAAAGAAACTGGGCTACGTCATCAAGCTTACCTGCTCTGTCATCGCAAGTTACAAGAGTAGCGCCGGGTACAACAGAATAGAGAATGCAACCACCAACCCATCCCATCTGTGATATGTTGAGCTGCGTTTTCTTATTGTACACTAACTGGATAAAGCGTCACGGTTTTGCACAAACTTAATGAAAGGACCTTGTGTTCGGACAACCAGTTTAGAGAATCCTGTTGTACCGGACGTTGTGAAAACGCTGAACGCATCGTCAGGCGTGACGTCAGCACAAAACCATTTGTTCCTGAGCCTTCAGATGGCCAATGAAATCTCCCGTCCCTTCTTTTTCTACACGTCGGACGAAGATCACTGTTTTTCAAACAGGGAAGCAGTGATGACGTCACACGCTTACAGTCATCCACGACCACGTCATTGCTCAGCATGTTCCAAGGACTGTCGGCGACGTCAGGATCCACGAGGATGGTCGGAGCGCGAGACACGTTGATCCTGTTGATCAGGTCTGAACCGTCAGCCATCAGACACTGCCCATTGACGGTGACCGCTCCGGCCATCCAGATGCCGGCATCACACACCACCCTCTCTGGACTGTTGGGCAGAGTGTTGATCACCAGATCCCCGAGCTTTATCCCCCGGCCCCTCAGCACGGCAGCAAAACGGCCAGACAGCCCGTAGACCGAGGCCCAGGTCAGCACTCTGCGCTGCTGGTTCTTGTCTCTGAAAACGAAGGCTGCTGAGTCGGGTTTCTCCCGTGACCAGTGCTGCAATACTTCCGGTATTGTCTTGAACTGGGGCATGGTGGGATGGCAGTCTGGTGGACTCGGCCAGTCAGCTGTAAATCAAGATCCAGGAGAAAAAGAAAAAGGTAAAGAAAAAGGAAACAAAGCAAAGAAAGAAAAGAGAACGGAAATCTGTAGCTTTGCTTATCCAAGGATAATCAAGAAGTTATTCATTCTTAAAACTCATGATATCACGTCTTTGCTTTTGCACACACATGAGGCAAGTGCAAGTCAGGGTACTGATTTTAGCTCTGTCTATGTGTCAGTTGGGAAGAGAATATGAAAACGATCATTTCGATGCCAGCTGTTCCGAATGTTGGCCTTTCCCAGCTCCTATTGATTTAACTGCCTCCTTCGTATAAGATGCGTGAAAACTTGGTTTCAAGGCAATTCTTTTGCGCCTTTGTATGAAGTAAAGCTGCATGATAGTGGCCTAAACCCTAGAATGTTTTTTTTTTTTTCTTTTAAAGAGATAAAGAACTGTCAATCTTAGAGTAGCATTGTTTGGGATGGTGCAGTGATAGTACATCTACATAAAGCCGTGTTGCAGTGTTTTTCTTCATTAACGCTTAAAGGATACACTGCTCAACTACACTACATCTTAACCGTTATGTGCACAGTGCGGAGATTTTAACCGGGATGATTGTCTCTCTTTATAAATTTTTGTTCTCCTCCCCCCCCCCCCCCCCCCAACCCCCCTCTTAAAGATGAGAGTTACGCTTGCTTCGTACGATGTGGAAATGCAGTCAATAGGTATGCTTGGATTAAAACGAAAAGAAAAACAAAAAAAGATGCAAAGCATATAAACGTACTCCCAGTTTATCTTGAAAACGCGTGAGATATTCCATAAAGAGGGGAACCGTTTTGGGCCGTTATAGCCGTTAGTAACGGCTGTTCTGTTAAACATCGACCATCATCTGTGATCCATAATGAACATACCTACAAATTTTCAGAAAGATCGGCAAGTACTTTCTGAGATTTTCCGTAAAGAAGAAAACTTTTATGGGCCGTTACAGCCGTTAGTAATGGCTGTAACGGTAAAATAAAACAACGGGCATGATCCGTGACTCATAATGAACACACCTACACATTTTCAGAAAGATCGGCCAAGTACTTTCTGAGATATTCTATAAAGAAGAGAAACCGTCATGGGCCGTTATAGCCATCAGTAACAGCTATAACGGTTAAATAACACATTGGGCATTATCAATGACCCATAATGAACATGCCTACAAATTGTCAGAGAGATCGGCCAAATAGTTCCTGAGATATTCCATAAAGAACGAAAACCGTTACTGGCCGTTAGTAACGGCCATGACGGTAAAATAACACATCGGGCGTCATCCATGACCCATAATGAACATACCTACACATTTTCAGAAAGATCGGCCCAGTAGTTTTGTCTGGAGCGAGTGGAACACATTTTGACCACGGACGGGGACACACACACACACACACACACACACACACACACACACACACACACACACACACACACATACACACACACACACACAGAGCATTTATTCGTTCCCATTGTAAAGTACTCCCTGTTCTATAGGAACTGGGAGTACAAAAAGAAGATGATGATGAAGAAAGAAAGAAACCTAGGTAGCAAAAGGAGATATGACGAGAAAGGAAGCCTATCTCCTAAATGAATAAATAAGCGTTGACAGAAAGTGAAAAAAAAAAAAAAAAATCTGACACGACAGAATAAGCAAGGACAAAACATCTCAGCGACAAAGTGTTTTATCTCTTTCATCTCCTGTGGCATTTACAGAGGCATTACCTAACGCTGCTTATCCTGGGTCCCCATCCATAGCCACACCCTGGTTTGTCCCTCCACACCCCTGACACTGGCAATCCACAGAGAGCAGTCAATGCCCTGAGGCAACTCACCAGAGGAGACACTGCAGTGCAGCCAGGTCAGTTCGGTGTTCTCCAGTGGTGCCTGCTCTAATCCGACATACACAGGTCACCACTGCTAAGCCTCATACTTACGACAACATTGCCCAGTCAAAGAGCCAGCATGGGCGAGCAACACCCCGCCCCCCTGCGCCCCCCACCCCCCTGGAGGACTCCACCACGCCCGTCCAGCGACAGTCCCCGATGAACTTGCCAATACCGTCGACCTCCACACGAACCCAAGATAAACAACATTCAAGACAATGAATACGAAGAACGACCAATGACTTATCACACATCCATTTTTTCGCCCAGTTTGAGGTTACTCGATTGTTCGTCCCTCGTTTCAATAGTCTGGGGGCAGAATAGCTCAGCTGGTAGAGCGCCGGACTCGTGATCCTGGGGTTGCGAGTTCAAATTTCGGCACAGGGGGATTTTTCCCTCGGAGTTAACATTGGTTCTGACTCCATTCCCCATACAGTCCTTTGAATGAGACTATAAACCGAGGTTCCGTGTGTGAACACACGCACAACATCTTGCACACGCACGTAAAATCCCATCACCAACTTTCGGAAGAGAAGGCCAGTTTTGGCGTTGGTATGGATGACACGTTACACATAGCATGCACCTTCCCCGAAAATGGAGTATGGCTGCCTTAATGGCGGGATAAAACACGGTCATACACACAAAACTCCACTGCCTGTCTATACAGGCAGTGTCCGCAGGATTATCAGCCTGCATACGCAGAAAGAAAGAAAGAAAGTTTCAGTTGTCTTGAATGCTGTTTGTCTTCCCAGAAGAAGACTAAAGAGATCGAAACGCGTCCTGTTTTGTCTTGTAATTTGTTTGTCGCTTTCGTCCGGCGGAACAGTAATAATTTATCTTTCAAGTGTAATAGAAAAAAAAGTAACGGGAAAATCTTTGAGGGGAAAAAAATGAGAAAGACACAAAGGAGAGCGCACCCACTGCCACGGCCGATTGAATTGTGGATCCACGCTTTGAATCAATTCATGGATGAAAAAAAGTGTTTTATCGTTGGTGAAGGCAGTTAAAGGAGATATTCTACATGTCCTTTTTAGCAATAGAACATAAGAAACGCCAATAAAATAGAATTTCAACGTCACATCACTATGAAGCGTTAATATCACATGAAAATATATGACTTTGCAGGTAGTTATCAATTCACAACAGACTTTAAAGAATTTTTCGAAGTTGAAATTTTGTATTAACCCTGTCAAAAATAATGCCAACAGATCCTGGGATCGACTTTTCTCCGCCACGGAAAGCAATAGTTGATACGGACTGAACACTTATTCCCTGTATACATATTTATCTTAACTAATTATTCAGCATCCAGAATTTGAATCGGACCCTCCCCTCGGATCCGCCTCCAAATTTCACGAGTTTAGTCTTCATCCACATTCCATCTTTACAGAGAATTTAATGAAAATAAGTTTTTGTAGTTTTGCCCAAATTCTGCTCACTAACAAACCTACCTATACACGCAGGTGAAAACATAATCTCTGCGTGTCAGAATGAAAAAGGATAATACAATGCAATCTAGATACCTACCTCTGGGAACAAGGTAAAGAACCGGTGTAACAGCCCATTCTTACCCCCCCCCCCCCCCCCCCTTTGAAACTTACCCCGGGATTAGTCTAGGCTAGCCTGCTTTTATCCCGGGGTCATTCCAGGACTAGCTGAAACTTACCCCCCCCCCAGTCATCTACATTGCACAAGGTACACAGGCACTCAGAAGACACTATAATTAGCTGTAAAATAGTTAAAATCTTTGATATACATTAAAGTGACCAATGGTCAGTGACACTGACCACTGGTTGTCTGCATTGCACAAGGTATACAAACACTCATGGGACACTGATAAACTGTAAAATATTATATATATTGTCGGACCAGCGCTCACGGACAGAGAGGACGTGTTTTCTTCCGTTCTCTCTCCCTTCTTTCCTTCAACCGGAGTTCAGAATTAAGCCGGAATTCAGAATTTAGCGTGGTGGAAAGGTCCGTGCAATGGCGAAACACTGAAGCATTCTTTATGGCGAACAGTGTGTAGAGCGTGTTTCGACAGCAGTTTGCGTCGATTGTAATATGTTTTTGAACATTGAGATTTTGTAATTCGAAGGACGGTAGAAGCGGCCATGTTTCATGTGAAGTGTTTTCAAAGGAGAAGTGACAAAGTGTGGTGTGTTGTTGGTGTGAGGGAGCGAACTAGCGAAACTATACAGGTAGGGAGTTTTGTGAGAGGTAATGACGAGTACTATCTCTAAATATTGGTCACGAGGCTCAAACAAAAGAAAGCCATCGTCAACATCGTCTGCAAGCGATACCTGTGTTAGTCCTCATACAGAGAAAGACAAGGAAAAACAAGACAGAAAGAAACACAGAACAGCTAGTGAAGGCAGTGAAGAGGAAGACATGGCTCGGCAAGAAACTCTTGAAGAAATTAAACTGAGTCTGGTAAATTTAGCAACCAAAGAAGATATTAAAAAACTGAGAGAAGACATGAACAGGATAGCCGCCAGGCAGGACATGAGAATGGACAAGTTAGAAAGTGACATATTTGAGATGAAAACCGAAAGAGATAGCTTAAGTGCAGAAATCGCGAGACTAAAAGCAGAGATGAAGAACTACGTACACAGATGGATCAGCGCAAGAAGGAAGACAGTGTGCTAAAGAGAGAAATGAATGATCAAGAACAACACAGTCGTCAGTTTAACGTTCGAGTTTACGGGGTGCCGGAGAAGCAGGGGGGGAACGAAACGATAGACAACTGTGTGCAACACTGTGTGAACATCTTCAGCGAGAAGGTGGGAGTTGCGGTAAAACAGGAAGACATCGAGATGGCCCACCGAGTCGGCAAGCCAGGAGGAACCAGACCACGCCCCATCATCGCAAGGTTTTTCTCGAGGAGACTCCGGAGTCGTGTGCTCGCCGACAGGCGCAGGCTAAAACACTCCGGGGTATCTGTTGGTGAGGACCTCACGCAATTAAATTACAAACTGTTGAAAAAAGCCTCAGAACACTCCGCGACCTTGACTGCGTGGTCTTCAAACGGAAAGATATTGACTAAACTCAAGAATGGTCAGACTCTGAAATTAGATGTGCAAATGAATGTTGAAGAAGTGTTGTCAAAATGTATGAAATGAACGCTGACAAATTTCAGGGTGAAGCAGTGAATTACGGGCTTATTTTTGTTCGTTTTTTTTTTTTTTTTTTTTTTTGCCGCTTGGTGTTGTTTTTCTTTCTGTCATGGTTCACAGGTTTGAATTTTGTACTCTGGTTTGAATGTCTCGCATTTCGAATCTTGTACTGTAGGCTTTCAAGGTCTACTGTTATACTGTTATATTGTATTTTATGCTATTTACAATGTGTTTGCCAAAGGCTTTTTCGATCTAAGCAGTAATGATCCTTTTGTATTTGGTTGTTTTGCTTTTGATGTTGGAAGAAAAACATATCCCGTTTATGAGCTCCCTTCTAGGGAGTGGGAGTGGGGGGGGGGGGGGGGGGGGGGGGGGGTGTGTGTGTGTGTGTGTTCCCCTTTGTGGTGGTGGTGGTGGTTGTTGTGGGATGGGGGGCGGCGCGGAGGGGGGGGGGGGTTGACCATGCCACCACCCCATGCTAATACAGTTGCGGCGGCGGGTGGGGTGGGGGTGTGGGGCTGAGCCGGGGGGGGATGGGAGAACACTATCTTTATCATTACTGTGGTTGTGTTTTATAGTTTAAACAGACCGAGTGATACTAGGTCTTCTCCTACAAGATCCTGCATGAAAAAACATCCATGAGATTAAATGCATGAATTTGAATTGTCGATGCAGAAATAACGTTGGAGTACTGAATCGATGAAGCGATCCACTTTTGTCGAAATATGTATTGATGTATGTTTGTTTTTTTTGTTTTTTTTTTTTTTTTTTTTTGTCTATTAGCTTCCCCGAGAGTTGAAGATAGATGTATTGCTTAATGTAAAGTTTCTCTTTATTAGTTTTTGTGCCAGCATATGTGCATGGAAAGGTGTGTGTGTGTGTGTGTGTGTGTGGGGGGGGGGGGGGGGGGGGGGGGGGGGGGGGGTGGATGGGGGATGGGGAGGGGTGGGGTCGGAAGTAGGTGGAGAGGCTTTTGTATCGAAAATGGAGTTGATATCTCCCCCCCCCCCCCCTCTCTCTCTCTCTCTCTCTCTCTCTCTCTCTCTCTCTCTCCCGGCCTCTGGCTGGACCCGTCCCCTCTGCTCCCCCCCCCTCTTTTCCCCCCCCCCCCCCCCCCCCCCCCCCCCCCCCCCCCGGGTCCCCTCGTCGCCGACTTTCCCCCGCTTGCTTCGATCTACGACCCCGCCCTCTCACTTTATTTCATTTATTCATTTTGTTTTTCTTTTTATACATTTGAAATAATAATTTTTTCAGGATGAAACACACAAATGTTTGCTGTCGTTGCAAAGTGTATATCATTTACCTATTTGTGTGCGGAATGGTCTGTGAGTGTGGGCCCAAATGCATTGGGGTGCTTAATTCTATTGGGAATGGCCTGGAGATTATAACTCCGGTCCTGAACTGCTCTCGTTTTTTTTAGATGTCGATTTATCTATTATTTATTTATGAATTATTTTATTTATTTATTTATTTAACGTTTCTTAAGTTTCAGGTTGAACACAGTGTCCACTGAGCGTAAACAGAGATGAGTTCACTTGAAGCATGTTGCTGATGGGAGTTCACGCACACACGTAGTCTTGTCTTGTACTTCGAATCTTGTACTGTAGGCTTTCAAGGTCTACTGTTATACTGTTATATTGTATTTTATGCTATTTACAATGTGTTTGCCAAAGGCTTTCGATCTAAGCAGTAATGATCCTTTTGTATTTGGTTGTTTGCTTTTGATGTTGGAAGAAGAAAAACATATCCCGTTTATGAGCCCCCTTCTGGGGAGTGGGGGGGGGGGGGGGGGGGCTGTGTGTGTGCGTGTGTGTGTGTGTGTGTGTGTGTGTGTGTGTGTGTGTGTGTTCCCCTTGTGGTGGCGGTGGTGGTTGTTGTGGGATGGGGGCGGCGCGGTGGGGGTGGGGGGGGGGGGGTTGACCATGCCACCACCCCATGCTAATACAGAAATAACGTTGGAGTACTGAATCGATGAAGCGATCCAATTTGTCGAAATATGTATTGATATTATGTTTGTTTGGGGTTTTTTTCGTGTGTGTGTGTGTCTATTAGCTTCCCGGAGAGTGCAAGATAGATGTATTGCTCAATGTAAAGTTTCTCTTTATTAGTTTTTGTGCCAGCATACGTGCATGGAAGGGTGTGTATGTGTGTGTGGGGGGGGGGGGGGGGGGTTGGCGCTGTGGGTCGGGGGGGGGATGGATGGGGGACAGGGAGGGGTGGGGTCGGAAGTAGGTGGAGAGAGGCTATTGTATCGAAAATGGAGTTGATATTCCCCCCCCCCCCTCTCTCTCTCTCTCTCTCTCTCTCTCTCTCTCTCTCTCCCGGCCTCTGGCTGAACCCGTCCCCTCTGCTCCCCCCCCCCCCCCCCCCCCCCCCCCCCTCTTTTTTTTTTCTTTTTTTTATATTCGCATCGAATAGTAGTAAATCTAGAGGAGTAGCTATTCTGTTAAATAACAACTTTGAATTTAAGATAAAAAAGACAGTAAAAGATGAAAAAGGAAATTATATAATATTAGTGCTAAACACTATGGAAAAAGATATTTTATTGGTTAACATTTATGGACCAAATAGGGACCAACCATCTTTCTATGCAGAATTACACAAAAGAATAGAAATTTCGGGATCCCTAACATAATCGTAGCCGGAGATTGGAACCTTGTTATTAATCCAAACCTTGACTACCATAATTATAAAAATATCAACAATCCTAAGTCTCAGGATAAGGTAATTGATATGATGTTAAACTTGGAACTTGTTGATATTTGGAGAGAACTCAACCCTGAAGCTCACAGATACACATGGAGAAGACTCAATCCCCTCCAACAAAGCCGTTTAGATTTTTTCCTTGTGTCCGATTCGCTGATCACATATGTTAAGGAAGCTGACATCTTATATGGACACAGAAGTGATCACTCTCTTGTTTGTATCAGTCTGAAATATAAAGCAGAAGTAAGACAGAGAAGTCTTTGGAAATTTAATTCATCTTTACTGAAAAATACTTCTTATATTGAACTTGTTAAAGAAACTATCAAGAAAACTAAAGAGCAGTACGCAGCTTTACCATACGATCGACATAACATAGAGCAAATTCCTAGTGACCAAATTCAATTTACTATCTCTGATCAGCTGTTCCTCGATGTACTACTTATGGAGATAAGAGCTCAGACCATATCGTATAGTATAAGAGAAAAGAAAAGGTGGATGATACAGAACAAAATTTAGAAAAAAACATTGTAGAAACTAAAAAAAACTCACCCTTAAACGAATCTGACTTAAAGGTACTACAAGAAAAAAGAGGAGAGTTGAGTGAAATTAGAAAAAAGAAGATAGACGGTATAATTCTTCGATCAAAAGCTAGATGGGCGTCACAAGGTGAAAAAACAACGAAATATTTCTTTTCTTTGGAAAAGAGGCATTTTATTAGCAAACAAATGACGAAACTTGTGACAAAACGAGGGGAAATACTATCTGAAACAGATGATCTACTTACAGAAACGAGAAATTTTTATCAAACACTATACAAGGACAAAAACACAGAAGATATTCTTATGGAAGATTACGTTCATAATTTGCCTAGGTTATCAAAAACAGAATCTGATAAGTTAGAAGGACCCATAACATTAGAAGAAGCGCGTCAAAAGCTCTAAAATTAATGCAAAATGACAAAAGTCCAGGTACAGATGGGATGACAGTTAATTTTTTTCAAATTCTTCTGGAAACAGTTAGGCAATTTTGTAGTTCGTTCCTTAAATGAAGGGTTCTTTAGAGGCGAAATGTCCGTTACACAGAAAGAAGGGAATCATAATTTGTCTACCGAAGGGAGATAAACCCAAAGAATACCTTAAGAACTGGAGACCAATAACTCTCCTAAATGTTGTGTATAAAATCGGATCAGCGTCTATAGCTAGTCGAATTAAATCGATCTTGCCTAAACTCATAAACGAAGACCAAACAGGATTCGTTCCTGGAAGATACATAGGGGACAGCATCAGAACTATTTATGACATTATCCATTACCTTGATGAAAAACGTTTACCCGGTTTATTAGTCTCTATTGACTTCGAGAAAGCATTCGACTCCCATTAGCTGGTCATACATGGATAAAACACTAAAAAGAGATTTGTTTTGGAGATGAAATACGCAAATGGGTATCTGTCTTTTACAATGACATAAAAGCTTATGTGTTAGTAAATGGGAAAATGTCTTTAATTTCAAAATAGAAAGAGGTTTGCAGGCAAGGAGATCCAATATCACCCTATTTATTTATTTTATGTGTGGAAATACTCGCTTGTAAAATAAAGATGATAGAGATATAAAAGGTATTAAAGTGGCTGACACAGAATTTAAGATTTGCCAGTTTGCAGATGATACATCTTTTACATTGGAAGGTGACAGAAAATCTTATGAAAAGCTGTTCCAAAGGCTGAATGAGTTTGAAATTATATCAGGACTGAAATTGAATTATTCAAAAACATTCAACGTATGGTTAGGTAGCAAGAAAAACTCGTCGAATATATGTGTGAATAAAGATATGGAATGGAATCCTCTTAGATTTAAAATATTAGGGCTCTGGTTTACTAACGATATCAGAAGTGTCACAGAAATAAATATGAAAGACAAGCTATTAGAGGTAAAACATCTGTTCAAAATATGGTTGCAAAGGACTGTTACGCCACTAGGTAGAGTGGCGATACTCAAATCTTTAGTTTTATCAAAACTCATCTATCTCTGGATATTGCTTCCAAATCCTCCAGACACTCAGATCAAACAAATACAGAAAATGTGTTTTAACTTTGTATGGGATGAAAAACCGGACAAAATCCAGCGAAAATACTCTGTACACAATATCGAAGAAGGAGGCATTGGTATTCCTGAGATCAAGACATACATAGAGGCATTGAAATTAGCTTGGCTGAGAAAGATCATAGTTCAACCCCCAAAGTGGATTCATATAACAAGACTGTTATGTCCAGAAATTAATTTGATACAAAGTTATGGACCCAAACGTTTTGAACCGAACATGTCAAACCAGTTTTGGACGGATGTCTTCTCAGCGTATATAAAATTTTTGTAGACAAATTGAACTTAGGACGGAAATGAGCTGTTAGCTGAACCAATCTTTTATAATGATAAATTTAAAATTGCGAATGAAGTCTTTTATTACAAAGACTGGGCACAGAGGAATGTTGTATTCGTCAAAGATCTTGTAGACAGCAATGGAGAATTCTTAAGTTACAGAGCTTTCTCACACAAGATCAATAGCAAGTAAATTTCTTAGAATACATGAGTTGTTTACAAACAATTAAACAGTATAACAGAACAAGACAAATTGTCATTAACGATATGTAGGCGATTCCTGTACAAAGGCAATACATTCGATAATCTGTGTCCAAAGGAACTAAAAGGTACTATGATATCCTACTTAATAAAATAGAATTTCTAAATATTAAACCTTTTGTGCACTGGGAAGAGAAAAACTTAGTATACCAGTTGACTGGGAAAAGGTTTTTAAAAAGTTAAGAGAATATCGGAAATAAAACTAAAGTGGTTTCAACTCAGAATATGTTACAGAATTTTAGTGACAAATACCGCTTTAAAGAAGATGGGAATAGTTAACAGTGACATGTGCAACTTTTGTAACCAAGAAAAAGATACCATCCAGAACTATCTATATAACTGTGACATTTCTCGTTCTTTTTGGATAGAGCTACAAATAATTCTGAGAGAAAAATGTGCAACTTGTCACAGGTTGTCATTTAACATCGAACTGATTCTCTTTGGCATTGAAGACAACACAAAAACAGATGAAATTCTTGACCTTATAATTCTACTGGGAAAATTCTACATATATAAATGCAGAATGAACAAAAAATAAGACCATCAGTGCAAACATTCTTCAAAGAATTAAAATTAAGATATCAAATGGAAAAATACTCCCAAAATCTGGAAATGAAACGCTTTGATTTTGAACAAAAATGGAGTCAGTACACACATTTATTAGAACACTGAATAAGGGTAACTAGGATCCTGAGTCACAATTATAAAAAATAAAAACGAAAAAAAAAAGAAGAGAAGAAGAAGAAGAAAAACTTACTTAGAACAACAATCAGTTTCAGGTCTTCTTCATATTAAGAAAAGGATGAGATTCAAGATAAAACTAAGGTCAGTTTTAAGGCTATTAAGAAATTATGTCAAGATCGGTCGGTCAATAAAGTAGAATGAAAGAAGCATGGATTAAATTGACATTCTGAAAAAAAGGACAGGTTTTAGCTTTAGCTTAAGGTCAAGTTCTAGGATGTTTTGAGCTGAAGTTACCTAAAGGTCGAACCAATATTGTGTGAAGATCTGGTGTCCGGGCCGGTTGTATAGTATTAACAAAGGAGCACTCCACTGAACAGATTGTTTTGGATTGATTGTATTTTTTATTGTACTGAGTTGTATCATGCTGTACTGCATATTATGCCCTTACGTTACCTCAGAAAGGAAATTATGTGCAGACAGATGTAGTTGAAATTGTATTGTGCTTGACTTGTTGTTTGTTTGTTTGTTTCTTTGTGGCTTTGATGTATTTTTTCCTTTTTTTCTGTTTTTGTTTTGCGAGTCAGGTGTTTGTGGGTGCGACTTACGGAGATGCTGTTGATGTGTTGACTCTGCGCACTGTCCTCTTTTGCGCACCTGTAATCTCCAAATGTTGGATTAAAAAAAAAAAAAAAAAAAGTATATTAAAAAAAAAAAAAAAAAACTCTGCCTAAAGAAATCTGAAAAAAAAGGGGGGGAAAAAAACTGTAAAATATTCGAAATATCTGATTTACGTCATAGTGACCAGTGGTCAGTGACACTGACCACCAGTCGTCTGCATTGTACAAGGTACACAGGTACTCGGCAGACTATAATTAGCTGTGAAATAGTTAAATCTCCGATTTACGTAATAATGACCAGTAGTCAGTGGCACTGACCACAAGTAATCTACATTGTACAAGGTACATAAGCACATGGGAAACACTAATTAGCTGTTAAATAGTTAAAATCTCTGATTTACGTCATAATGACCAGCATCTGCATTGTACAAGCTAAGGTACACAGGTACTCAAGAGACTAAATAGCTGTAAAATAGTTACAAGAGGCAAACCGGGATGAAGTAACAACGGTACTTGGTCACAACGACACGTGGTCACGACGATATTTTGTCACAACTACGCTTGGTCACATAGGCACTTGGTCACATTGGCATGTAGCCGTCTTTCTTTCCCACACCTGTACGGGCGTACTCACACACGCAAATATTGACCCACACATGTTTAGTTTGCGCGAGAAATGTTTATACGTATCTGTTAGTGAACCAGGTGTGTATGTGTGTGTGTGTGTGGGATGGGGGGGGGGGGGGGGGAGGGGGGGGGGGGGGGAGTAGGAGGTCCATCTATTGAGAAGAGTCTAGAACTACACTTTGTCTAAACCAACTGACTGTATATAGGAAGTGAGAGAGGAGGGGTAAATATGCAGGCTAACACAATTTTTTTTTAAAGGCGGGTGTGCGTGTTGGGAAAAGGCAGAGGAAAACCCTGAATAACCCTCTCTTGTCTGAAGGGTGGGGTGGGGTGGAGGAAGATTCCAAATAGTCCTAGACTGACCCATAGGAGGGGGGGGGGGTACATCCAGGCTAGGCCAAACTTACCCCCGCGGGGGTAAGTTCCAACGGGGGGGGGGGGGGGGGGGGGGGGGGGAGTTCTAGCTAGTCCTAGAATGACCCCCGGGGGGAAAAGCAGGCTAGCCCAGACTTACCCCCCGCTATGTATTATTCATCTTCTGCTGATTTGTCATGTAACTTTTACCCGGAGGAAATCAGTTAGTACTACCACTGCGCATGAAACAAAACTGAAATTACGTCTGTCGGTTGTCCAAGTTACTATTTTTGAATGAAAATCACGACTGCGCGTCTGCGTGCAGTGTCTGTTCGTGTTTGCGCACGCGCGCGCGCGTTTTGTGTGTGTTCGTGCGTGTGTGTTTGTGTGTGTGTTCGCGCTTGCTTGCTTGCTTCTGCACGCGTGCATGCGCGCGCGCGCACGCGCGTGTGTGTGTGTAAGCGTATGTACAAGCACGTTGTCGTTATCGGCAAGTTCATGGCAGGAGCAGGGGGGGGGGGGGGGGATGCATCCCTCCAGAAAAATATTGGGGGGGGGGGGGGGGCAGCCTTAGACTCCCCCCCCCCCCCCCACCTTCTCCCCAATATTGAGCACCTCAAAAAAAAATCAGGGAGAGAGAGGTTTGACGGTGCATCACCTTGTTGTCATACTTGTCGTCATACATCCTGTCAAAAACTCGCTCACAGTTGAGATCAAAGGGACTGAAAAAGTTCACGCATGCACTTGCAGGAAACAAATCTGCTGCGCACGGCACTCAACAAAACCGCTTAGGTCTCCAGGAACAGGATCACGTCCAGCTCAGGAAAGATGTAAACACATTTCTCGGGAACCTCTCTGCAGCTGACCCACTTTGGCCACACATTACTGACCAGTACCTGACCAACATAGCCAAGAATAGCATATATGCTGATGCTATTGTAGTGCAAGCAATGGCGAGAATGATTGGTAGGGACATACACACCGTAACAGTCAGCAATAGAGCTCCAGGATAGGCTACCTGATGGATCAGACCTTGGCAGGAGACACTGAATCATCCCGTCCACCTGTCCTTATAGGGCAAATAGGTGAGGAACATTTTGTGAGCCTTACACATTATCAAACCAGGGAAAGTGAAAATGATGAAGAAAAGGAGGAAAAAGTGTGTTTCCTCATCTCCTACAGAAGGTGCATCAATCATGCAGTCTCCTCGTGACGACATTGACCGACCTGCTACTGTTAGAAAACCAAAATGTCCGTCTACTGTGTGCTGCAAGGACGCAGTCAACCCCTTTCAGCCACAGAGCGACACAGTCCTCTCCAAACTGACCAGGGTAAGTTCAGGAAGGCCCCGCTATTTCCAAAGATCTTGGTTCCAGCAATACCCTTGGTTTCACCTATGCACAACAGACAACAAGGTATACTGTTTCTTCTGCATGAGGGGTAATCATCAAGGCTGCAAACCTGATGCAGCGTTTGTATGAAGCGGTTTTGACAACTGGAAGAAAGCACTGGAAAAGTTCTCAAGCCATGAAAAATCATCGTCACATGGAGCAGCCGTGTAAGATGTAAAATGTAGGCAGTCTACAACGTTAGTGTATGCTCGAGTGACGTGTCAGCATGAAACAGAACAACAGAAACACCTGCAAAGCCTGATGAACGAACTAAAGAGCCTTCAGTTTTCTACCACGTCAGGGTCTGCCTCTCCGTGGACATGACGAGCAGGAAGGCAACCTTCAACAGCTGTTCAAGATCTGCTTTGGAGAGGGCTGCAGGGGAGAAAAAAAAGAAGCCTGGTTTCAAAATATCTGTCGCATGATATGTCAACGAGATCCTCAGGATTATGGCACATTAAGTCTAGCGATCTGTTGTACTTGAAATCGGAGAAGCGAATCGGTTTTCGATAGTAGCTGACGAAATCCGTGATGCTGCAAACAGGGAGCAGGTTGTAATTTGCATAAGATGGGTAACTGCGCAGTTTGAAGTCATAGAGGAACCTGTGGGACAGGTGCATGTTGACAATACCTGTGCTGAGACAGTTTTTAATGCGCTAAAGGTTTGCTTGATCAGGCTGGACTTACCAGTGCAGAAGTGTAGGGGTCAGGCCTACGACGGGCCAGTAATTTTCAGGGTCACGTTTCAGGAGTTGCAAAACGGTTCCAAGATGAGGTCCCGTCAGCAGTGTCCGTACACTGTTTGGCACACTCAGTCAATCTTGTGTTACAAGAGGCTTCCAGAAAGGTCAAAGTAATAAGAGATGCCCTTGACTTTGCCACAGAGGTCATTCAGTTGATCAAATTATCACCAAACCGACAGGTCCGTTTTGAAACAATCAAACATGAAACATCAACTTCGTACAGCCCGTCCATTAAACCACTGTGTCCAACAAGGTGGACTGTTCGAACAAGAGCTTTTGACTCTCTCATTGAGAACTATGAGGCTTTGCAAGAAACACTTGAACTAGTCTCAAAAGGACATGTTGAGTATGCCAGGAGGGCATCCTGCCTTCTTGCATTTATGCAGCAGTTCTCCACCTGTCTTGGGCTCTCACTTTCACGGGATATCTTTGCTGTGACTGAAGAGCTGGCGACTCCAGAAATTCCTCAAGAGATCAAAGACACATACACTGCGGACATTGACATGGACAGACTCAAAACACAGTTGGCCATCCTTCCACATGCTCTGGGGGACAAGAAGAAGTCCATCTTTGAGGCACTGCCAGAAAAACTGACAGCTTTTGACACTGTTAAAAGAATGTTGAGTGAGGTAGACAAACTTATCAGGCTGTACTTGACCATTCCAGTTACAACTGCAACAGCTGAACACAGTTTTTCAGCTTTGAAGCGGGTCAAAACATACCTCTGAAGCCTTATGACTCGGGAGCGCCTAAACACCTGTCTCATTATGCATGTGTTCAGAGACAAGGTTGATCAGCTCAGTCTTGCTGAAATTTCTTCCGACTTCGTTTGCAGAGATGAACGACGTCAAAGTTACTTCGGAAAATTAACTGTGTAAAGGTGTAACCTCCCAGCTGTTGGTGTAACCTGCTAATATACAGACTGTGACAATCGTGACTTAGTAACTGCATTTCACGGTGCCTAATGTCCAGTGAATATGGAGAGAAGGTACGCTATTATGTTATTCAGTCACAAAATCTGTCAGTTGTGTGTGTGTGTGTGTGTGTGTGTGTGTGGTGTGTGTGTGTGTGCATGTGTGTGTGTGTGCGCGCGGGCGCGCGCGCGCATGCTAATATAGATGACTAGTGAGAATAATGAAGCTGATGGCGTTGAGTTTCGGTCTGGTCCTAAATGATATGACAGGGGCTGTGCTCTTATGTATCCTTTCATAATGTTAGCTTACCCAGCATCAAACCAGGCCCGAGAGATACAGACGTGTGTATGAGCGCACATGTGCAAGTGCGTGCAATGATAATGATGCTAGAATGCAACATTTATGACCACGCTGAAACAGTTTAATTCATAATTCATAACTACTGATAATGACGATGATGATGATGATGATGATAACGACGCTGACACTGATGTCTGTGAACTCAGTTCCTGAACCTGTTCCTGTGGATGGCGGCCACGGGGACGGCCATGGGGGTGTTGTACGGTCTGTACGACGCCAGTAACGGTCACGCCCTGACCGTGGGAGGTGGCGTCCTTCTACGCCGCTGTGCACAGAACTGTCTGGGGGGCCTGTGTGGCCTGGGTGGTCATTGCCTGCTGCACCGGCAACGGAGGTCTGACATTTTGCTGTGGCGGAATGTTCTCTCTCTCTCTCTCTCTCTCTCTCTCTCTCTCTCTGAAATGTTCGTTGTTGCTTGCGAATACGAAAAAACGCACAATGGAAAGGTTGTCCCTCTTCATATTCAAAGCTTTGAGGCTAAGACATGAGAGTATGAATGTGATTTGATTTGATTATTGATTTTGAATATTCACTCCATTGTATGGGCAAATAATCAATTAAAACATTCCGACTCCGACTCTCTCTCTCTCTCACTCTCTCTGAGCGATGATGTAGATATTGATGCCGTTTTGTTGTTGCTGTTGTTGTGGTTATTCCGTGATAAATGATTTTTATTTTCACCTTTTAACTGAATGATTTGTTCTCATCCCCCTTCAGTTGGGTCAGTGCCCTTCAGTTGGGTCAGTGGCCTTACTGAATAAAAGTCTGTCCATCAAAAGTCTCTCTGAGGGAAGGGGAGAGGAAGGGAGGGGGCAGTGTGGACAGTGAAGAGTGGGCGAGGGTATGAAGGGGTCGAGTGAGTGATTGGATAGAGGAGTGCATGTGTATTTTTCAGTGTGTGTGTGTGTGTGTGTGTGTGTGTGTGTGTGTGTGTGTGTGTGTGTGTTTTGCCACTAGATTTTTTTTTCTTCATGAAAATTGCGTAGTTCTCTCTCCACCCGTACTCCCACTCCATCCATACGTGATTTTATTTCAGGTGAAAAAAAATCGCTGTTGGGTTTTCAGGAGACAGTATTTCAACGTTTTCGGGGAAGGGGGGGGGGGGGGGGGGGCTACACGTTGGAGTGTATTGTTTTCAGAGGAGAATTGTTTACATATCGTTCATTATTTTCATGAACGCATGAGGGGAGGTGGATGTTTAGTCACTGGGTTTTTTTTTTAAACGCGTAGAAGAACAAGTTACTATTTTCTGGGGAAAAGAATAATTTCAAACTTCATTTTCAGGCGGGGGGTGGAGGGGGTTCTTTTTCTTTTGTTTTCTTTTTCTCTTTCTTTTGTTTTTTCCTCTTTTTTGTCATTTTTTGATTCTCTTTTTTTTTCTTGTTCTTTTTTGTTTTGTTTTGTTTTGTTTTGTTAGGTAAGAAAAACTTCTTCGTGGTTTCTTTGCAGGGTTTGTGGACATGCTGTTGTCGTGGTCAGGCCTGGTGCCCCTGAGTCGTCTGACCTACTGCATCTACCTGCTGCACATCATGCTCATGGATCTGTTCATGATGAACCAGCACTCCCTATCTACATGTCGGACATCAACATTGTGAGTGGACAGTGTGTGTGTGTGTGTGTGTGTGTGTGTGTGTGTGTGTGTGTGTGTGTGTGTGTGTGTGTTGTCTGTGTTTATGTGTGTGAGTGTGTGCGTGTGTGTGTATGTTAGTGTGTGTGTGTATGTTTGTTTTGCATGCGTGAGTGTGTGTGAGTTTGTTTGCATGTGCACATTTGTGTGTCATTATGTGAGTATGCGTGCGTGCAAACATGCATGTGTGTGTGTGTGTGTGTGTGTGTGTGTGTGTGTGTGTGTGTCGTTGTGGGTATGGGTGTTTGTGAAAGCATCCCCATACATGCGTGCACCTGCACAAGCTTCCTCTCTGTACACCCCCTCACCTTGCAGGTGATGTTTTTTCCTGGGTATCCTCGTGGTGTCCTACATGAGCGCCTTCGTCGCTTCTCTCGCTTTCGAAGCTCCGATGATGGGACTGGAGATTTTTATTCCACCGCGGTGCGAGCGGGAGTGGCGGGAATGAGCCAGGGAAATCTTCCGCCAGGGAAAAGAGTGCCTGGAAACATACCTACGCCAACGGTGCCGCCAACGTCTCCGAGACCAAACTGTTCCACTGAGAACCAGGAGGACTGAGAGAAAAGCAACGACAGAGGGACACCTCAAGACAAACTGTATGGCGTGTTACTTTTGTCAAAAACAGTGATTCTGGGAACACGGAGCGACCGGTACGAACGTTTAAGAATAAAAGACGGATTGTTTTCGAGTAACACGTTGACTACAATATTTTGGAGACAAGTGACCGTTGGTAATGCTTGGTTTTTTTCAAATTTTCATAGCATGACCTGTACATTCGCCAGTAGCGAAGCAAAAAGCGAGTGACTGACGGGCATTTTTTTTTAGTTAGAAAGGAGATTTAAGCGTCTGGTTTCCCAACAGGCTGTGTCTTGTTGGTAAACCGTACAGTATCATTATTCATCAACAATTCAGGATCAAAATAAGTCTAAGCATATAGAAACTTTGTTCGAATAAAAAACACACAGGGAATCGATGGCATACATACAAACATCTTCATCCTTCGTTCAGTATACACAAGGTATGTACATTCCACAAACACAGGCATGAGTGTATCATAGTCGCTAAATGTTCATCCTTTAGAGTTTTCTTCTTCTGGTGCTTGTTCAAAATACTCTAACATGATTTAACTTTCTTCAGTTACACCCACGTCTTCGTCATAATGGCGGTCCGTCTGAAAAGTCAATGCTGTGTACATGCCTTGCGTAATCAGTTTTGCGTTGTTGAGTTGTTTTGTTTTTTCACATTCAGCTTCTGCTAAATTCTTTGACGCATTGAAATGAGGCATTTGTTTCTTCCTTCATTAAACACGAAATGTAAAATGTAAAAAAAAAAAAATTGTAGTTAGTTTCACTTTGTATCATTTTGTCAGAATTACAGAGGCATTTTAGAAAGTCAGGAAATTACTTTTAAGGGAAGGATGCTACGTTTTTTGCCACTGTTACTGTCTATCTGACTGTCTCTCTCTCTCTTTCTCTCTCTCTCACTCTCTCTCTCTCTCCATTATCATGTTGTTGTTTTTTGCCAGCTGTTTCTATACATTGTATGGCCGTGACACATTTTGCTGTTGTCATTCTGAAGCTACGGGATGATTACGGTCTTCTGTGGTGGTACTAACACTGTCATGTGCAGATGGTAGTGAGGGGTGAATCAGCTTCTTTTTCGGTTGGGTTTTTTTCTTCTTTCCCTGTCTGTATAAATACGTACATACATATTTTAATAATTATGTACATTATTATACATTTGCGGGATGTTAATCTTAAATGTGTGTTTATATGTGTTCCTATACACATAACGCTTATTTCTCGTCCTTTACTTAATGAAAATTTTATTTTTGTTTCAAATTGTTGATATTTGTCCTATTTCAAATATTAACTCGGTGATTTCTTTTCAGCCTGGCAAAAATGATTTATCTGTCAAAGGACAATTTTTGAAAGATCAAAATCCGAAACGGTTTTACAGCCATCATTGATGACGGTGTTTTTCATTTCGCTACATTGCTGTGATCGAATCTTTTGTGTGTGTGTGAATTTTGTATGCTTCCACCGATGTCACGATTTTGATTTGTGGCAATATTGAAGGCAGAACTTTTTGTTTCTCTAATCAACGGTGTTTTGAAAGTCAACTCTTTTTTTTAACATAGTGAACAAATTTCTGAGCTTCAAGCACCAAAATAGTTCAATTATACACAAATGCACTTAAAGTAAGAGTTAAAGCTAGTGAGAAGAAATGGACAGTGTTCTCCATATTCCAAGTGGAAAGACAACAGAGTGTCAGGAAAACCTGTCTATGGCAGGTGCCGTTATGGCAGCTTGTCTTTCACAGCTGTGGTATGCCAAGTTTAATCCATGGTATGAAAGGCTGTGAAATAATGGTGGAGATTGTGTTCAGTCTCCAGACCAACATACAATTGTGCACATTATTCCACGTTCACGCATGCTAACAGGCGAAGGGAACAACAACAACAACAACAACAACAACACACACACACACACACACACACACACACACACACACACACACACACACACACACACACACACACACTCGAGAGACAGAAGTACCCGCCACAAATCTGACAGAATGCTAAGAGCTGATTTCAGTGTTTTGTTTTTTGTTTTGTTTTGTTTGGGGACTGTCTTCACCCGTGGGAGGCCCCCGGGATGTACAACGCAGAGATGAGGCCCCAAGGACAACATTGATAATGTTCTTCTGTTTTCCCCTGCCTCATCTTGCGTGTTCGTGAAGTGGCATTTCCCACACTATGCACTCATTTAGTCCCCCTTCCCTCCTCCCCCCTCTCACCCCGCCCCTTTCCCCTACTATCCACAGCCACACCCAGATATGAGCCCTGCAGATCCAGCGACTCACCGGAAAGGACTGCGGTACCATCGCGTCATTTTTGGTGGTCTTCAGTGGTGCCTGTTCTGAGCCAGCAAGTGCAGGACACTATACGCAAAAGCCCTCTAAGGACAACCTAAGTGTTAGTATCGGCGCCAGGATGCGACATCACAACCCCCCCGGATAGTGTCACCACGTTCATTTCACGACAGTCCCTGTGAACTTCCTGACATCTTGACACGACCTCGCAGCCACGTCAAGGCAGGAAGCAGGGCCCGATGGATTGCCACCATTGATACTCGCCAAAGCAGCTGACCAGTTGGCGAAGCCTCTGGCACATCTCTTCAGACAGACACTGGATATTGGAACTATCCCAGAGGACTGGAGGAAAGCCTACGGTACTCCCATATTCAAGAAGGGGAGCAGAATGGTGCCCAGCAACTATAGACCTGTTAGTTTAACGTGCATAACCTGCAAGGTCATGGAGAAGATCGTGCGCAATCACGTCATGGAACACCTGCTGAAGAACTCCTTGATCGCTGAAGAAGAACATGGCTTTGTACCTGGACGATCCTGCATTACCCAACTGCTGGAAGTGATGGATATATGGACCAACATTATAGACGATGGCAGCAGCGTGGATGTGGTATACACCGACTTTCAGAAGGCATTTGACACAGTGCCCCATCGTAGACTTCTGTCAATGGTCGCGGCCCATGGTATCACGAGGAAAGTGCTGGGTTGGATCAAGGATTTTCTGGCCAACAGGAAGCAGCGTGTTATTGTGAATGGCACGCAGTAACAGGAAGCCAGCGTGAGCAGTGGCATCCCCCAGGAGAGTGTGCTTGGGCCGATTCTGTTTGTTATCTTCATCAACGTCCTCCCAGTCAGAGTAAAGAGCACCGTGAAAATGTTTGCGGATGACACCAAAGTGTTCAACAGAAGTGACACAGAGACGGGACCAAAAGATCTTTACTTCAGCACTGGTCTGATACGTAGCTGCTCAGGTTCCATCCGCAGAAATGCAGCGTAATGAAACTGGTGGAGGTGGGGGAGGGGGGGGGGGGGGGGGGGGGGGGGGGGGGGGGGGGGGGGCAGAAGTCTGAGGCAACATACTACTTGATGGGCAGAAATGAAGAGGGCAACAGTACAAGAGTGACACTGAAAGAGACAGTAAGCGAAAAGGATCTGGGAGTGCTCATTGACGACAAACTGAGTTTTAAAGAGCATGTTGCACAGTCGACAGTTAAAGCAAACAGAATGGTTGGGCTCATAAGGCGATCGTTTGATTTTCTGACTGAGACAACGTTTATTCAGCTGTACAAAACTGAAAAGCTTGTCCGACCATTACTGGAATACGGCCATTGTGTCTGGCAACCGTTCCATAAAACGCTATGCAGTGACATTGAAGATGTTCAGAGGCGAGCAACAAAACTCCTAGGTTCACTGAAAGAGAAGCCTTACCCTGAGAGACTGAGATTGTTGGGGCTACCGAGCTTGGAACACCGGAGGCTGAGAGGGGACATGACAGAGGTATTTAAATACCTCCACGGTCACTACGATGTACAGAGGCCAGCATTCCAGCCGTCACTCAGTAGAAACCTCAGAGGCAAACACCATGAAGCTCCAGAAAAAAACGCTTTCGCCTTGATGTCAGAGGGAAACTACCTCAATCAGAGTGGTGGCATAGTGGAACAGTCTCCCAAACTCGGTGGTCCTGGCACCATCTGTTAACGCCTTCAAGAGCTGTCTGGACAAACATTGGAGGGACACACATCTGGTCTGCACAACCCGTCTTGCCAGACCAACTGATTTGGTTCGCCTGCGCTCGCTACGCATGCAACTAAGTCAGTGACAGTTTTTTGGACCACGAACAGGCCTCGGGAGAGGCCTAAATCGCCGATCAAGTCAAGACCGCGCAGAATTTGGAGCTTTCTCATGATGGTCGGTGAGGATGACGAAAATGCCGCTATGACGTCATCCATAGGTGTCATCATTTTCCTGAAAAGGCGTTCCGTTTCTTTGGTGGTTTTCCACCATACCTGTCCTGTACGCTGTGCGCATTCCAGTCGTCACGTACCCTCCGCTCTTCCGGTCAGAAACTTCTGAAGATACCAAAGCGACATTAAACTCGTCTAGTGAGTGCTCCTTCAGTTTTGCTGCCGCAACTGTTTGGAACTCACTGCCTTCCACTCTACGAAATCAGTCCGCCTCATTTGTTGTCAAAGCACAGCTGAAAACTTATGTTTTCAGTCTAGCATTTTGAACAACGCTTTCCCCATTGTGTGTGTGTACACAGTAATTTCTGTCGCAAGACAGCTGTTACATGTGAGAGAATGAAGGTTTGAATAGTTTATGGAAACGCATGGAGTGTTTTCAACAAAATTTATGCTATACAAAGACTGTTTATCATCATCATCATCATCATTCTTATTACCATCATCATTATTGTTGTTATTGTTATTATTAGATCCTTTGTAGACGGAATGGAACTGCCGACATGGTGAAATATTCAAAATGACCATGCCAGCAGCTTTCAGCTAAACATGAGATAGGATACATTATCTTTTTTGAGATGATTTTTATTGTTTCACTTTTTAACTTCACAGCTCGACACAAAGTGACCAAATCTTGTTACCATTTTTTCTTTTAAATGTGACATACACTCTGGTAGACTTATGTATAGTGATAAAGCATGCATGATTTGAAAACAGTGAATGATAATTCAAATAAAGTGAGAATGAGAAATAATCAGTTTGAGGATAAAAATGCTGTGCTTCAGGCTATCGTTTAATGGGCCTCTGGTTTTTTTTTTTTTTTTTTTTTTTTTTTTTAAATACTTGATAAAGGTTTTATGAATAAACCGACAATTTTTAATATGCATATCGAGTATTGGTGGTTTTTACTATACAAGCTCTTTGTGTACTAACAAGTTTAGAGATTGTAGTTATCTTCTTTTTCGTAATAAAGTGGAAAGGCCAGCTGGAACTGAACAATAACTGTATGAAGTTTGGGAACTGGCTGAAAAGGGGGGGGGGGGGGGGGGGGGGTACCCAGTGTAAACCGGATATCAGGAAAGGGAGGAGGGATGGGGGGTGAATAGTCGATTTGGCTGGGGATAAATATAAACCCAGGATCCGACGACTCCTCTGAAGACAGCTGGGGAGTTGACACAGATGGCTGGGGAGGAAAGGGTATTCCATACACACACACACACACGCGCACGCGCGCACACACACACACGCACGCACACGACGACGACGACGACTTCTCTGAAGACAGCTGGGGAGTCGACAGAAATGGCCGGGAAGAAAAGAGCATTTCACGTAAACGCGCGCGCGCGCGCGCGCACACACACACACACACACACACACGCACACTTCTTTTCTTCTGATCTTGGAATATGTCATTGACAAACAACAGCTCTCGGTTTTGGGTGTTCTAAATTGTGTTGTGTGTGTGTGTGGTTAGAATACGCACGTCATCGACAAAGAAAAAAAAATTCTTATTTTGGCTGTTCTATGATGGTTTCGCACCATTCAAAGTGAAAGACAGATCAACTTAACACACGAGATAAATGAATATACAGAACACATTGCGCGAGTAGATGAACACACCAAGCCACCATCAACCCAGGAGTAAATTACAAGTAGTGAACAGCGACCAGGTTTACCAGGTCTTCATTCGCCTAAAAGGCGTTAGATCCTTTGCTGATGGAATGCAGCCTACGAGATGGAAGTCATCCAAAATAACCCCACCCGTGACTGTCTCCACCTAAACCAAAAAATTCGGCGACCCGCCATTTGCTTATGAATACGAATAACAGCGTTGTAACCTAGATCAGGATTTAAGACAGTACAGATCTCGACCAAGGTCTAACATCCTTTCTGACCGGAACTAATCTTACAAATTTGCAGATTTCAACACCTCTAAAAAGTTTGGGGGGGGGGGGTGGTGGGGGGGGGTGGGGGGGGGGGGGGGGGGGGGGTCCATCGAGATCCATGCAGTATTTCTTTTATATTTTTTTTCCTTGGAAATTCCCGAAAATGTTATAACAAAAGAAGAAGAGGAAGAAGAAAACAAAAAAAGAAACGAAGAAAGAAAAAAAAAAAGAAAGTTGAAAAGAAAAAGAATCTATCTCATAGTCTTACAGAAAGTGAGCTGGATCCGTCCTTTTTGACTCGAATCTTCACTATGATTTGTACGGGATCGTCACTGGTCCACATGTCATCTCTCCATACAAATTTCGTTAACATCGATTCAGTAGCCGTTGCGGACTCTTGGCACCAGACGGATCAACCAGCCAACATACCAAAGTCAAACCTGTGCTTCCTAGCAGAAACAATTACTGTGTTTTTGTCAGGAGCAGCCAGATCTTTCTGAGCTGCGGCGTTGAGGTACGTTGAAATTTTATAAGCTTACATTTGTTGTACTCATAATTCACTATCTCATTGAAGGCGCGCGCTGCAAATGCTTTGCAAAAACTGGAAAGGGAATAAATAAAGTTGGAATAGCAGTTGAAAAAGAGAATCCTGTCGATCAGTGAATACAAAAATACTCTGACTGGATAAAATAGATCGTTAACGATAGTATAAGACTGAATTACATAGTGTGGTGTGTCCTGTGTGTGTGTGTGCGTGTTTTAGTTTCATAATTACAAAAATTAATTCTCTCTCTCTCTCTCTCTCACACTCACACACACACACACACACACAAGGAAAGAAATCTATTGTGATGTCATTTATTGTAACTACAACTGATTGTAGCGTAATCACACACAATTTCAACAAGTGGAGCACTCACATCAACTGGTGTGTTAACATGAACATCAGATTTATTCATTTCAAAATGTCAACATTATCTTTTCTTGTAATCTGACTTTGAAAAGGAATTAAACACATAATCAAAAGTAGATCAGTTATTAAAAACAAACAAAAAAAATCAACCCTACAAACTACACATACATGTCTGGCACATGGCTTCTGGACGTCTTTCGCCAAAGTAAATTTTCACTGCCCCAAACTGGTTACAATCCCATAAAACGGGAGGGAATAAACGTAGAGGCTTGAGTGAAAAAAAAAAAATGAGTAAAACAGCATTCAAACGGTGGTATAGAACATGTGCAATCCATCTGACTGTCCTTCACAAACTACTTTTCGGACTTTAGAGGCTAAGGCTTTAAACTTTTTTTTTTTTGGTTTGTTCATGGCTGGGAAGCAATTAAAGGTCACTGTAACGCAAATAGCTAATTCTACTTTTAGTTTGTTATTTTCATTGTAATGCAAACACCCAACTCTATACTTTTATCACTGCATTTTAAACTGATTTCCACCTGTGTAGTTCCACTTGACAGACTCCCATTGTTACTTATGTTACACAACAAAAACAGAGAAACGAATGAGTCTTTCTCTAAATCAAAGCTTCGATCTCCTCCAAGAAGTTGCCCTCCTTTTAATGGACTATAATACTGCAGTTTGAGGAACAAAACTCTATTCTCTGGCTCGATATCTAAGCAGGTTCAAGTGAATGAGCTGAATCGCTGTCACTTTTCAAGCAGGCTGGGTCACTGCCAGGGAAGTCCTTCTCCACTATCTTAAAAATGGCAGTCACAGGCACATTCGCGATGAGTTATGTGCATCTGCTGTGTGCATAGCCAGAGAGATTTTTTAAAAATTATCTCTGGCTATGCACACAGCAGATGCTCATCAGTTATCGCGAATCGTGCTTGTGACAATGACTTCTGAGCGTCACCCACTTGCACGCACTGCTACAATCACATCCACTCTGGAATCTGGGGACTTTGTCCTGGGACCATGTCAACAAAATGCGGATCAGTTGCAGCATACACGATGGCAGATACCACGCTTCATAACACACACAACAATGCAAGCCGTGAGAGACTGGCTTCGTCTACAGCTTGCAACATGAGCTGAATTTCCCCATCTTTTGTGAGAAAAAGTGATGGCAATTTTCCACTTACCACAACACCGATGACTATACCCCCCAAAAAAAAAAACCCTGAACACTCGCTGAATATGTCCTAGCAACATTCCAGGACAGTGAATCAATTGACTTCACTGCATACTAAGCCATTTACATCGTCCAGCGCATTGTATGCATACAACAGGATGGAGCAACACAGATACTAAGGAGGCATCCAGGCTACACCTGCCACTGCATCCTTAAAAGCAGCAAGCACATGGCAGTATCCAGGGTTTTTTTTTTTTTCCCTTTTTTTTTTCTTTTAAGTTCGTGAAAGTGATGGTCTGGAATTGTGCTGCTCAGAACGAACTCTGGATGGAAGCTAAGCCAACCAGACAGACCTAAACCACCTATACTGAAAAGGGCACCTGTGTAAGCTAGTCACCTAAGCCATGTTCAAAAAGAAAAAAGAGGGGGAAACGAATTTGATCTCTACAACTGATGCTGAAAGCCAAAATGTTTTTGTGGTGGTGATTTTTTTTTTTGTTCCTATAACTAGCTTATCCACACTATCCATATTTTCATGCAAAAATTTAGAAGAAAAAGCGAAAACCCTGGTCACAACAATGTCATTACTTACCTTTAATGTCTTAAAAAAAAAAAAAAAAAAAACCTCAGCTCTGAAATCAGAGCTGTGTACAGAAGACCAGATTTTGTCATAAAAAGAAGAACAAACGGAGTGGTACGTTCAGGGGTAAACACGTATTCATGGAGTTAGAATTACATTTTCACACATCACAAAACAATTCAGGCACAAAAACTGCAAAAATACAAGCATTTCTCTAAAAAGAAAATTTCAACAAGGGTCTAAGTAAATCAAAAAAAAAAAAAAAAAAAAAAAGTTGTTAATCAGCTATTGGTGTTTCATCAAATAAATAAAGAACCCCATCTCAGCACAGCTTGAGCAGTCTAATGGTTAACCACTAAAATGACATTTAACTCAACAGGGGGGGGGGAAGGGGGGGGCAGCAAAATGCTTCCAGTCCACACTAATACCTGCCTTTCAATTAAATTGAAACATGCAGACATGTGCACACTCACATGCACTAAACCTATGCTGTCTCTCACACACAAACTGATGGATATGGCGAAAATTGGGAACAAATCCAACAAGAACTGAAAAAAAATGATGAACACAAACTGATTAATGGACTAGATGAAACACTACTGGTGACAAAACTAATACATTCTGCAACTTTTACTGCAAACTGTTCATCAGAATGAAAAAAAAACAAGTCCCAGGTACATGTATTTGCTTACAATAGTAACACCACTTCATCAAAATTTTCAATAAAAAGAGCAACTCTGCGT
>JADBJO010014492.1:0-47409 GCA_016801955.1 Conus betulinus
ACTTCCTTTTCTACGAGAAACATGGCGGCGCCCATTGTTGCCACGTGTTTTTCACCGGGCGCTGGCAGGCGCTCAGCGTTTTGGCTGTGTGATTTCCGGTTGGGCGCTAGCAGGCGCCCTATTGACACAGAGGGTTAAACCTGCTGCATTTATTTTGACATGTTTTTTTATGCATATGTATGTTTGCATACAGTTTTGTTTGCTTGATTTATTGATGGCAAAAACAAAACAAACATAACATAAAAAACTATTATGTTATCAGACTTGATTATTTTCACTTTGACCTGTGCTTATTCTCAATGTCTGATCTCACTGGCAGTGGCATGGATACCTATACAGGAGGGTAAAGATAAAGGTTCAGTCTGCTGAGATCGGGTAGAGGTCCCTGCTTCAGGTTCTGTCGGGTACCATAAAAAGAATATTGAATAACCTGGGAGAGAATCTCCATAAGTGCTTCTTTCTTAAGAACAGAATAAACCCCCCCCCCCGCCCCCCCCCCCCCCCCCCCCCCCCCCCCCAAAATCTTGATCCAAGCTGGATATGACAACAGGTGGATGGGTGAGGTCAAAAAAGGAAATCTTCAGGCTTTCCTTTATCTCTGACAAAAACCAAATGTCTGACATGGTGACCTCCCACTGAGGGAACAAAAGACAAAAAAGAAGTGAAGAGCGGGAGAGATACCAGTCTCGTGAAAGTTCTAAGAGACCTTAAGAAGGGGTACTCCCATAGGGTGAAGGGCCCAGAACAGGAGCTTGTCTCCAGAAGCCCAAATAGGACTGTTTGTATCTTCAGCTGGGTACAGCGTCTTCTATAAATCATTCTTGCAAATAGTACCTTTGTGGAGGAGATGAAATAGAGTGCTAATGCGACAGGAACATGATGAGAATAGGAGAAATCGTTAATCTGGTGTAATATACTCATCACCTGTTTTCCATTTAGGCTTACATCACCGCTGGGGGAATTCCTATTGGATAGAATGCTTTCTGTCTTATCATTGGCGCTGAGGGTCAAGAGCACAGAATGGGTAATAGGGGTGGGGTGGACTTAAGCCTGTTTTCACTGGCCACTAGGTTCCATGATGGAATGGGTAAGGCTGGGAGACATGGTTGACGCTCTAGCCAAAACTGGCAAACTATCGTTAAAATTGATAGAGATGTTGAATTCACAAACCGAACATCACATTGCATAGTGGAATGTCAAGTGCAGGAAAATAAAGGTCTCATGTGAATTGTTGAGAGAGCACAACTGGCGACAAGAGGGACAGTCACAAGAGGCCATTGAGAGAGGAAGTTTTGGGAGCAGTTTGGGAGAAGCCAAGGCAAATGAGGAAATGGACAAATGTTGAAACAAGCAGCGAAAGACAATAATTTTGGGGAATAATCGGCCAGAATTCCCCTCTGAAACAACAAAGAATGAGAAGCTTTTCCCTACAAGTGGAAAATGAACTTGAACAGGCAATTTATGAGAATTCATGAGAACACGAATTAAGTCTGAAGAATCGCAGAGACGAAAGACGCCAGGAAAAGGAGGAGAAAACTGGGCTAGTTCTGAAACGGTGCAAGGTTGTGAACTCTCCAAGGGCAATCACTCTGGCTGGCATGTCTGTAGACAGATATTGAGGTTAGCTCCCTGCTCATCCTGTTTTTGGTGGAGATTGCCTTGAAATGTTAAATGCAGCAGAAACCAACACCTTGTGTGAGATGTAATGTTTGTTATAGTGTATAGTTGATTTGTGGAAAATGCAAGATGAAGAGTGCTTGGGATGTTTTATGCAAGGAGCAGCTTGCTGGATACAGAAAATCTACTGATAAGAAATTGTTCATTTGACGTTGATATTGTTGACACTTGTCCATTTCTCTGCATTGTATTATTTCTGATAAACAATTTGACTGAGGAAATTTAAAAGAAAGATGCAGCATGGATTTTAGAAAATGAGAGAATCCTGAATGAATGAGAGTTAATGGCATTACTGTTTCTATCTCCAACCCTCCTCATATTGTGATTAGACATGATCTTAAAATAGACATCAGGAACTTTTCTTCATTGTGTCACATTGACCATTGCTTCTCATGTTACAGGTATTTACTGACTTTGTATTTGAAATATGGGAATATTGTGTTTGAAACAATGTGTTTTCAACTCTCCTGCAGTCGGTGGAAGGCATCTTCTTCATGATTGGGTCGATGGCAGAGTGTGTGGACCTGGAGGAGACTGTCCACCTGCCCATGTTGATGAGCATGGTGCCGTCCTTTCACTTCACCAACATCACCCTCCTCTCCACTGCTCTCTACATGATTGGTGAGTGAGTACATCCTGGTTGACACATCGCTTATGTTTGGCTCAGCGTGTCCACAGCCTGGTCTCTCTTGATTGGGTGCAGTAGAAATGCTTTCTAGAAAAGCATGCTTGTGCTTCAAGCTGAGCCCATTAACCTTTCTAACCCCGTTCCGCCCTATTCCGCTCCCTTATTTGGGTTGCCTACAGTAATAAGACAAACCGGTCGTTATCCGGGTCTTTCCTGCCTTTGCTGAGCGCCATTTGTAACAGCGGTTGGTGTTTTTTTTTTTATTTTTTATCGAATTTTTAGTCATCCCAACGACTTCGACTACAATCGAAATGTCGCACTCTGACAGTGACAGTGACATGAGCTTGACTTTCGAGCAAATGTTCGTCTGGAATGTGAATACGACTGAAAACGAAGACTGGAATCAATCGGACATTGATCTCGACGCTGTTGACAGTGACAGTGACAGTGACTATGAACCTGAAGTGAATGCGAGTAGTGACAGTGACATGGACATAGGTGACGCAGGTGACGCAGGTGCTACTGACGTCGGTGGATGTGCACAGTCATCGCAGTGGTCGAACGACGATTTTCGGACTGAAGTTCGTGTGTGTTTGATGCATACAGGGGGCCCCCCACGTCCACAAGTGAATCTTCGAACACCTTTTGATTATTTTTCACTTGTTTTTTTTTCCTTTGGACGCATTCCATCTCATGGTCAGGGAAACCAACCTGTATGCAAGACAAACGCTCATGGCTGCTGGGCTTCCAGAGAATAAATTTGAGCCAACCACTGTGGATGAAATCAGAGCTTTTGTTGGTCTTCTCATGTTTATGAACATGGCCCCACTTCCTCATCGTGATTTTTATTGGAAAGTCATCTCCTTTCTTCAATCTTTGGGTGTCAAGTGTCATGTCAAAGAACAGGTTTGAACAGCTGAATCAGTATTTTCACCTTGCTGATACCACTCAGTTTGTTCCCAGAGGTCAGGCTGGGTATGACCCCCTGTACAAAGTCAGACCTCTCATTTCCATGACTCAAGAATGTTTTGCTATGCAATTTCTGCCTGGTCAAAACATGACAGTGGATGAGGCAATGATCAAGTTCAAGGGTCGTTGCGGTTTTCTGCAGTATGTGCCTGCAAAACCCACGAAGTGGGGCCTCAAAGGTGTGGCTTTGTGTGATGCTGATTCTTTTTTTTTGCTGAATTATTCAGTATATACTGGGAAGACCAATGATGTGCCTGCTGGGACAGGTGATGCCCTGGGGGATCGTGTCGTCAAACACTTGGCAAAACCCCATTACTTCAAGTGGCACACCATCTACTTTGATAATTATTTCACGTCAGTCCCCCTCATTCAGCATCTGTTTTCAGAAAAACCCTGGCGTGTGGGACTGTGCGAAACAACAGGAAGGGTCTGCCACAGGATATGAAGCCAGCAAAATGTGTCAAAAAATCTGGGGACACAAAGCGCTGGTTTCGTGAGATTGCCTATGATGATTTGAAGGGCAAGCTTCAGGCTGTTGCTTGGTTTGACCGTCGTAAGGTCACCCTTCTTACTTCTGCCCATGATGGAACTGATGGAGAGCTTGTCAGAAAAGGTGCAGGGGGTGTTGAAAAAGCCAGGTATTCTAGGCCCCTGGCTGTGGCTGATTACACCAAGAACTACAATGGTGTTGACAAGCATGATCAATTGCGATCATATTATTGTTCCAAGCAGAAATTCATGAAGTGGTGGAAATATGTGTTCTTCTTCTGCCTGGACACTGCTGCAGTAAATGCCTATATCATCTACAAAAACTCTGCAGCTGCCCCACTGAAACTGCATGTGGATTTTCAAACTGAAATTATCATGGGCATGGTGAATGGTTTCAAGGGTCGAAAACGGATCGGCCGTCCCGTTGTTCATGACAATCCAGACAAGCACAAACACACTCCTTCCAGAATCCAGTCTGCCAGAGGCAAGAAGGACTGTGTCTGGTGCAAGAAGGAAGGCAGGAAAACCCCAGCAGGCAATGCCATCCAGTCAACACATGAGTGTGTGATGTGTAAGGTGGCACTTTGCAAGATCGTGGCTGCTTCTTTTCTTTTCATCAGCAGTGAGTAGGTTCCAACACACTCTTCTTAGCAGTGCACCTGATACTGGACTACAGCAAGGACTGGACTTTGTCATTTTTGTTTTGTACAGACTGTTTTGGGGTTGACTAAATATTACAAAGTGTCACATACAAAAGTACTGGAGTTCGTGCATGTAAGAAAAGTGCACCACGGAAAAAAAAAAAAATTCATGTCAGTGATATGTGTGTGACGAAAGTGCTCAAAAGCAAGAACATTTCCAGTGATTTGTGTTTCTGTGTGTGTGAGCACATTTGGATTATATAATTCATGACATCTGGAACCATATGTGAGTGAGTACAACAAAAATATTTGAGTGTTGTTTTGTGTTGTAGTGCCTGTCTTTCTTCCTTCCTACTAACACCTGCGTATAGTTAGAAATATTACCAGTCATAGGAATTCTTTTTCTCACAAACACAAACTAACTCATGCAGATCAAAAAGCATGCACTCCAATACATTTTCAGTAAATAGGGTAAGATTTTGACCCTTTTAACTTTTTTTTTTTTTTTTTCCTGTTATGTAAATATTTTGTGACTTGAAAGCGTCACAAAATTCCACGTATATTCCTAGCTGCCTGTGTAACTACTAACACCTCACAACACCCATCAGTTCTTTTCAGATGGTGAACCTGACCACTTGCCACCAAAAAGGTAGGTACTATAAAGTTGATGGGTGTTGTATTGCCTGTCTGTCACCTATTTCACTGACGTAGGTGTGTTTTCCAGGTAAAATCAGGTGTGTGAGTGACAAGCCAAAAAAAAAAAAATTCTACCCCCCCTAAAAAAACAAGTGCAAACCAAAGTTCAGCTTTCCATAGATTTTTGCTGAAAATTTTAAGTCTTTCTATCCATTAGTTTATTTTTTACAATTTTTTAAAGTCGGTACCCCAATTTGGGCAGCAAATTCCAACATAATCATTAATTTTTTTTTTTTTTTTTTTAATATGGTTGATATGTTTACAAGAAAGGATGTCCAGGTTTTATCTTGTGCGAGGATAATATCAATGAACATCCAAAACTAGAAAAAGAAAACGAAGGAATCATGTAGATCCAGATTACAAAAACAAGCAGTTGATAAGCCCAGAATTAACATTGAAGGGTGAGAATTGATGTTGCAAAGTATAGACTGATCTTTGCTGATGAATTTGTTGAACGTGTTTAGGCGCAGTATTATTATGTGTCTTTGAACTAGAATAAGGAACATCTTTAAATGTGTACATCGTCGATAACTTTTAAAGTGGGTGATGTGAAAATGTTGAAAACATATATCTAAAAATTTGGAATTGTAAGTCAAATTTTAACTTTGTTCTTTAGGGAAATGGATGAACTGTCATGCGGGTGCTCTTAGCTCTCGCCAGTCATGTCTATGATGATGAAAAAAGGAATTTCACTGCTAGAAATAGTTTCATGTTATACTTACCTGTCAAAAAAAATGCTGTATCTCCATTTAGATGTGGAACATGCTATACATCAGGATTCCCATAAAAGATTAAAATGGAGAGCGGAGAAGCTAGCTCTTCCTTTAACTGTCAAGGGTACAGGAGTAGTCTCCCTTTGTAAGTTTCATAAGCATGCAAGGGTAGATACCATGCATCCAGGTGTCCATGTTGTGCCTGAAGAGTTAAATGCATTTCCTTGATGATCAGAATATGTTCTAGGTAGATGGCTCTGACTTGATGACTGGAGCATGCGAAACAGGAGTCGAGGAGCATTTCATGGAAGGCATCCCAAAATTGAGTGACCTTGAAAGAGCGAGGTAATGAACTTGAATCCTTGGTACCCGATTCTTCAAAAAATGAGGAGCGAACTTGGACACAGTGAGAGTGGGAACAGAGGGTTCAAGCATCAGAAAGTGTATTTGTCATATCTAGCCAAGCGTTGCCAACTGCTATTCTTGCCAATGAGAAGTTGGAGCTAGAGAAAACATCATCAATGTCATCAGAAATGTCAGCATCAAACTCGGCTTCCTTTCACTCAACAGGCTCCTGTCCACACACATCTATACCAGGCATACCTCTGTGTGGGCAGTCAGAAGTCAACCAGTTCTTCTTGCTTGTAATACCTGGGAATCACCCAGTTGCATCAGTAACCCCACCCCCCACCCCCACCTATCCCGCCTTGGAGTTGTCCACTGGATAGTAGCTCTCCAAGCTGGTGCCTTGCCATGGTAGCAAACTCATCGGAGGCCTACCTGGTAGTTGAGTTACCAGCTGCTTTTCCCGAGCCAGCCAAGTGGTCTGGAGTAGAGGGCGCACGGCAGGCTGGGGGAAGACACTGGCTTGCCTCCTCTGGACCTGGGTCTGCTGATGGGATGATAAAGCAGGGAGCGTCAGTTGACTCTCTTGCCAAACAGGCGGACCATTGAGTCGATGACTGAACACTGATTGCCAAGTAGACCCAGACCAACACTCGTATGAATTGTAGGGGTTGGGGAACATCCCATGCAATAGACACATGTCTCGTGGTTGTTGAAGGCAGGAATAGGTCTCGGACATTCAATGCAGGCTCTGGAAGTCGGGGTTGGAGAAGAGACATCGCCCGTCTTGTAAGCCAAGGCCCCTTGCGACATCATCACCAGTTGTAGTGAAGAAGCCAGGTGCAGAAGTTTTTTCCTGGTATTTTTCTTCTGAGACCCAGATGAAGTATTCTCTTGAGAGGCGAAGGCTGACTCATAAGACCACTTCTGAGAACCCATGAAGAAAGAAGCTTGAGTCAAGAGAAGAGGGCATGTTTCCACATCAAGGAAAAGGAGAAAACAAGAATACAGACTGTAAAAGTATGAACCTATGAGGGGAGATTACTACTGTGTGCTTGATGCTTAAAGGAAGGGTTAGCTGCCCCATTCTCCATTTTAATCTTTTATGGGAATCCTCATATATTGTGTGTTCTACGCCTGTTGGAGATAAGGCTTTTTTTTTTTTTTAGCAGTAAGTAAGAAGAAAAAAGGTTTCGTAAGCAAAAAAGACTGGCATGTTTTATATCTTTTTTGTTTGAAAGGTTCCTTTGGGGAGTGGATGAACAGTCATCCAGAAATCCTAAATTATGTGCTGCCTCTGGTGCTACAAGGGCTGGAGAACAGCAAAGTGGGCACGGCAGCTACTATGGCCCTCAAAGATATCACGCGTGAATCCCTTGACCACATCCGTCCTTTCATATACCTCAGATTCTCTCCACTAGTCAGGTAAGTTTTCACAGCTGATGCCCCTCAGAGTAAGGTAGTTGGGCAGGTCATCTTACGATTTGACATCATATAATGTACCATGTCAAACGCTTGATTCTGGATAATTTCCACCGGCCCAGTTTGTCGTTCACGATGTTTTTGGTGGTGTTTTTTTGTTTTGTTTTAAAGAGAGAGGTAGGAGGGTCAGATACTGTGCATTCAAATATAAGTTGTTCGCTCCCCTGGCAACCACTTACGCCATTTCAAAGTTAATCCTTAACCCTGTGACCAATTACTTGCACGTTCGAGATAGTCACCTCAGGCATGTTGCTCAGTGAGCATGAGCTACCTGAAAATTACCTGTTTGTAGTACTTTTCAACTGAGATATTTCTCAGCTATATGAGCAAATTTGAAATTAGTGTTAGTGTCATAGGAAAGAAAACATTTACCTATTACAGTGTAGTGTTGTGTTTGATTATTTCATTCTGGGAGCCTCTAAACTTCATGCAATGTATCATTTAGCATCAGGATTTTCTGTCTTGTCGGCAGAGCAGATATGTTCAATTAATATAATTGTTGTTTGTGGTGCTTTGTTTCAAACTGATTTTGGTCAGTTGGAACCAGTTTGGATCAAGAGAAAGCATTTTTTCTGAAAGATGGATGATCGTGTAATTGAACTACAGCAGTTTCTTCCTTTTGAATTTCAGTAGTCATCGTTTTCTGTGAAACCTCGGCACGCAGAAAGAAACGTGTGCAATGTGATGTATATGGTTGGATTAATGAGCCAATATGTATGCAGTTAATGTTTGTAGCACTTTGCACTCTAGTTCTGTAATTATATGTAGATCGTTGTGAAAAAGTACTAAACAGAACTGTTTCCAGATGAATGTGCAAGACTAAAATCAAAACCAGAAGCTAAAACTCCAGTCTAAAACAATGTGTATCACCAACCATGTTTATGTTATCAGAAAGAGATTGTTGATTTTATTTATGTGCTATTGATATTAGGATAATAACTTTAGAAATGTAGTGTTGTTTTTTTTTTTTTTTTAAGAATGAAAAGTGTAAGGTATACAGGGATATAAAGATAAAGCAGTTAGCAGTTCATACCTTCTTTTGTCACAGAAACAGTAAAACTGTGTGTGAAATAGGAATACATATGGTAATTGTATATCCCCTGTGATTCATCTATAGTCAAAAGTTGACATTTGCTTGATGCTTGGCAATGGAACAGATTATCCTTCAGAAAGAAATCCTGCTGGAACGGGATGCCATGAGGCTCATGGCCTGCATTGGCCAGGTGTTGTCAGTCCTGCCCATTCCAGACATCATGAGCTATCTGGATGCTATCCTGGTGCCCCGTCTGCAGCACTTACAGCAGCTTGTCATACAGCAGGTATCATCATCATCATCATTTGCATTATCATCATCATCATTGTTCTAAGATTTTATTGTTATTGTTTCATGGTGGGAGCAATCATAGTGTAGGTATGTTCTCTGATTAAGAATGTTGTATGGTTTATCTTTGGAGACATTTTTGTTCTGCAGTTGGGCGTCTTTAGTGCTACTTATTAGTGTTGATATTGGAATGCTGCCAGCATGTCTCGCTTATTGGAATATCAGTTCGAATGTTTCAAAACATCATGGTTTTGGTTTCTGTTGAGTAGATCATTTCCATATCTCTCCCTGTTCAAGCTGGATCTTTCATAATTCTGTTTGTTTTGTTTGTTTACTACTTTTTGAGTGGAGATCGTTTCATAAATACTTCTTTGTTCAGTGTAACTGTTTTTGGCTGTAAGGGCCAAATACACAAACAAAACACACACACCTCACACACACACACACACACACACACACACACACACACACACACACACACACACACACACACACACACACACACACACACACACACACTTACACACACACACACACACACACACACACACACACACACACACACAAAATGCACCACCACCAACAAACCTGCTCCCACTAAATCTGGGTGTTTTATCCAATACATCGATGAACAAATATATCTTTACTGTCTTACATGAATCAAGTGAATGAATTGTTGCTATTTCTTTCTTTCTGAGTGATTTTGCCTCTGTGTTGTTCTTATGGTGCAGATATTGAAGGGAAATTCACATGTGATTTGTAGTGCGGAAAGTGTTGGTTTACCTCCCCTGCTGGCTTTATTGTTTATGATATTATAATCCTGAATTTAAGTATATGATCACAGAAACAAAATGTTTCGATATGCTATTGCATATCTTACCCAGTCAGAATCACAAGGAGCAAAATCAGTGCTCTTTTGTGTTGTAAAGACACACAAAGTTACGAACTGCTAGCTTTTGATGTAGCATGCCGTGAATTATTTGACAAGAAAATTTTTTCTAAGAGCTTCATGGGACTTAGCAGACCAACACAATGTAGGTCTTTAAAGCTTGGACTTGCTGAAAAAAAAAAGCAAGTTTCATAGAGGACAGGTAGAAAATATAGAAGAAAAATTGTTACAATATTTTGCCGACTTGATGATTGGTTTCGTTGTTGTCTATTATGATTATTAGGTCAAAACCATGCAAATACTGATGAAGTTTCTATCACCTTAGTCCGCCATCATGTTGAGTGCAAAATAAAGTATGACTGTAAGTGCTCAAATGTTAACGCACACTGGTAGTATGTTGAAATTAGGAATGTTACACTTTGTGTTTTGAGACCTTGGCAGTTCTGCATACAACTCGGAGCATGGAGTTCATAAGAAAATTAGAAATACAAGGTCATGTGCACATGCTAGGACATGCTACAGGATACACTGTACTTTTTTTATATCATAACATGTTGATAATGGTAAGTCAACAACAATTTCAATTTTTTTAGTGATTTCAAGTGCAAAAAAAAAATGCAAAAAAAAAAAAGAATGTTATGTTTCTTCTAAGCGTAAAAAATAAAGAAAAGAATGCCAACAAACTCTCACAAATGGAAAAAAAAATACTCCACTCACACTGAAAGACCAGAAAGTATGGTATTTCCAACAGAAAAGTGCATGAAACAGCCACAAAACAACTACAAACTACTCCAATAGCACACACACACACACACACACACACACACACACACACACACACACACACACACACACATTCTTATGCCTAACTGGTACACATGTAAGAAAGAAAAAGGGGAAACACACACACACACACACACACACACACACACACACACACACACACACACACACACACACACACACACACACACACACACACACACACACACACACACACACACACACACACACACACACACACGTCCCTTTCACTCCCTCTCTCAACAGTAATATATATATATTTTTTTTTTATGAACACAAAGTCATTCATGTGCCTGTTGGTCTCTGAACCCTTGCCATTCAGTTGATCTACATAATCAGCTGTACACCCACTCGAAAGACGTCTGTGATACTCGCCTCTCACGTGTCAGTTGGCCACGCCCCCTTCAACCTCGACCAGCGAGAGTGGGCCCACAGCGTGTGTGTGAAGTTCGTTGCCTAAAGTCTTAGTTGGCTCCCTCACATAGAGTTAGTGAACAGTCAGTCAGTGCTGGCTGGCTCAACGCAAAAACACTGGGGCACACGCGGTAGGGTAGTAAGTGGGCGTCTTTATCATCAGCCTCATAACAAGTTGGCAACGGTCCAACGCTTCACGTTGGAATAATTCGGTCAAGCCCTCACTATCGTTCTTTACTCGTGGCTGTCTGGGTCTTCTTCATCTGTATTAGGAACAACCAACTGTCTATTCAATATTCCCAGCACTTGATCTGTGGTAAATGTACGGCAAGGAGTACGTAAAGTGCTTGGTGGTGACGTCATAGTGAATGGAAAAACAATCGGAATAAAGTCAATAAAACACTGAACTGAATAGTAGTGTTCTGACAAGCAAATGGCTGTGAGCATGGGCCAGACCATCCCCCAACTATGACGTTTATTGCTGGCTTTGAGTATCGGGAGTTAGGTCACCCTACTTTGTCGCCAAAAGGCGCCCATGGCGCTCTGCCATCTGGTCGCCAAAAAGCGCCCATGGCGGTGAAAGGGTTAATGAAAAATTATTTGAAAATTTTTACAAACATCATTGTGATCCTGGATTGTTGTCTGCTGTTGAGCCAAGGGCGATAATTTGTGATTTCATCAGTTTTGATCACGTTACAAATTATCTCCCTTGGCCAGATTTGTTTTCAGATATTTTTTTTTCATCAACCTGAATGCAGAAAAATCAAACTGCCATTTCTTTGTTCAATTTTTACGCAAGTATTGTAGCCCTGAAATAAAATAAACACTCCTTGAAAAACTCCTTGAATTTTGTTCTTGGGAGTCTGGAGGAAACCGTGTGCTGTAAGAGTTGATTGCATAGTCATTCATAATTACGTTTTGCTGCTGTGTTCATAGTGCGGTCATGTGTGATTCATCAGTGTTTTGTTTTCATCCCGAGCACAGAGAGATGCTAAAAGCCTTAATGTGGCAGTGTTACTTTTTCAGCCCAGCGATGCCGTCCAGAAGCAGCTGGTGTTCCAGATCCAGTTGTTGTCCTGGCTGTTCAGCACGCTGGACACCAGCAAGGATGGTGAAGGCCAGGACACTGCTCACGAGGCTCAGCCTCCAACACCCCCCAGTCCCAAACCTGTGAGTCGTCTTTGGGGGACGGGATAGATTCACTTTCTTTGTCTTCAGATGGGTCTGTTTCATTGTTTGGTGCTGCTTAGGTTTTCATTGTTTGTTTCAGTAAGTCTTTACATCCAAACTGATTATTTATGCATGTCATGTGACCTTTCTGCAGTATGTTTTGCAGATTAAAGAATAAGGTGTATGAATCTAAGCCATATGAAAAAGGGTTATAAATTTTCTTTTGCATTTTTTTTTTTACATGTGTTAATGCTGTATTACAGTGTTGCAAAATGAACACAATTGAAATCATAAAATGATCAGTGCCAGTCATATTGTAGAGAAACAAAAAAAAAAGGTTGAGGCATGTCAGATGTTGTATATATATTAGTTGATTTTATTATATGGACTAGTTTGGGTTGTCTGTTCATACAGCACGCTTCCATGTTTGTATGTGCACATGTCTGCGCAATACACACATACTGACATGTTCTTGCTCAGAGCTTTCTTGGTGTTGATCATCATAAAGTCAAACTGGTGCAAGCAACAGCCCGTTAGCTAACAGTCTTTGGGCAATTTTTGTGGCTAATGCAGTCCTAAGATGCACACTAATTGCATGTTGATAACTTGTTTCAGGTATTTGTGGTGATGCAGCAGATTTTGCCGACTGTTCAAGAGCTTGTCACAAATGGAAAATGCAGCCAGCAGTTGTAGAGGTCAGTTTGAAAAAGGAATGTGATGGGTGTTAGGAGAAGGGGTTGGTGGAAACAGAGAAAAGATAGGCTGAAGAAAACAGTGAATTGAGAGAAGATATCCAGTTTCAGTGATACGGGCAGAACAGGCCTTTCCATTTATCTGTCACAGTTAAACATACAGGTGTTAAAGGATTAAAATAGAAAATCCAAGCATTAGGACATTGTCTTCATACTTATCTGTCCAAATCCCACTTGGCAGGGAGCATGGCCACACATTAAGGATTCTAATAAAAAAAAAAAAAAAAAAATAGAGCGCAGGACCTAACTCTACTCAACTCAACCGCCAAGCCAACACAAGTGATAGCCTTAGTGAACTCACGATCTTGGAATCTGATTGACCAAGTTCAGTTTTCTCTTTTAAACTCTCATTCCAAGTTGACTCGTGTTATAGATTTGGCGTCATGTACTATACCATGTCAGACCATAGCATTCAACGGCAGTCAGTCAGCTCTGCCAGGCCGAATTTTTGTGGCTAATGCAGTAATAAGACAGTCACATGACGCCCCACCCTACTTCCGCCATAGGAAGAAAGAAAGCCGGTGCACGCTTCCTGTTCCTCATTCATCTTCGGCCTGCAGCCTAAGCAAGATAAGTCTTGTGCTCTGTCTTGCCTATACCGCTGCTTTTGTGTAAAGATTGCTTGTGTGTTGCTTCTTTACTTATTCATTTGTGGCTTGTGCTAAACCCTAAGTACACTTGCCGTGTGAGGCTTTTGGTTGGCGATCATTTCATTTATTTAATTCAATTTCAAGCTCGTTGTAACTCTCCCGACTTTGTTGGATCATCGTATTGCTCTCACGATTTTGTTTTGTCAGTGCCAGTTCCCCTATCGGCACTGTCTCGTCTTCGTGTTCCTCCTGTGGTAACACTTCCCCATCTGCTCGTTTTACTTACCTTCTCTGCGCGTTTGTTGTGTTTTACTGTTGTTGTGTTTTACACTCGCGCTCTCCGGTAATTTCACTTTGACGATCGAATACTCGCCGGTCTTTTGAGCTGCCGTCTTTCTTTCTTCGCCGGTCGTCTTTTCCGCCATCTTGCCTCACCTCGTGTGGCCGGCCTCATACAGCGTACTGGGGTTTAGTGTATGGAGTTTCCTAGTGCCCCTTTATCGTCCTCGTACTAGTACACACCGATCGAGTTTTTCGATCTAGCAGTGTGCAATATTAGTGTTACTAGTACAGCTAGATCGAGTTTTCTATCGATTTCTCAATCCCCTTGTACGGCAAATGAGCGACTTATGATCTTGCTCAACCATTATCGGTGCTGTATCAATCAGTGCTGCTGTTCCATACGGCCGATCGAGTTTATTTACAATTTTCTCGATCGACCGACTTGTCTCCTCTTCGTGGTCGTGTGCTCCGGGTTTGCTCTGCCACCATAGCCCAACATGGTGAAGGACAATGACGGGTCGAGCCACTTCACCATCTAGAAGTCGCTCATATTCCTGGAGGGCCTGCTTGTTGATTCGAATTCAGAGCAATCCGTTCTTGCTATGGGAAAAATGTACGGCCAGGGTAGAAGGGGGTTCCGCGGAGGGGACGCGCGACCATACCTCCTGTACCCGACTGGCGGACACACGATTGCTGCGTGCGAAGGCTACAAGGCAAGCTGCCACCATTTCTAAGTGTCTTTCTTTTAATTTGCCCAGAAAATCTAAGGGCAAGGCTCCCCTAAAAGGGCAAAGCCGTTTTAAAACTTCTGATAGAAATTCCCCCCCCCCCCCCCCCTCCCCCCCCTTCATCGGCCAGCTTGCCTTCTTCCCTCCTGACACACAGTGAGACTTCTCACTATCATGCTGTGTCATGCCACCCTTGGCCCCAGGGGAACTTTGCTGAGACGCGGACCACCACGGGTGACGGGTCGGGGCTGGAATCACTGCCCATCTCTTGCCTTGATGAGCTGCGTGTCACAAGTCTTCCCCCCGATATTGACACGCAGACTCATGACGCTCTCCCCCACCATGCGCAGGTGCAGCTAACACCCATGCATGAGGAGCATCCAAACTCCGGAAGCGGACTTATGGGTCATGCTGTGGGACTACCCTGGAGGTGTCCATAACTGTGGGCTTATGGTCAGGCCGTGGGACTACCCGGTCCTGTCCATAAACACGGTCGGTTGACCAACCCTGATCAACTGTCGTACGTTCCCCTAGGGGTACAGGACGTTGGGAGCGGACTTATTCCGCCCCCCACTTGGGCAACGTCCGCGGTCCTGTTCCTCCGGGTGGAGGATCGACCAGCAGGACCATGGGTAACCTGTCCTATTCCACTCAGGGGGTGCCAGGGTGCCGCAGCCAGCCCAATCTGCACACAGGCGGGTAGGGGGCTCGGCTGCCGTGTCCTCCTCCGTTCCACCAGTTACACAAGGGACCTCCAAGGTTCCCACCAGGGAGGTGTATGAGGCAGTGCACGCTCCGGGGCGGGTATGACAGGCCACGGCCTCTTGGTTCCCCCCACTGATGTTTCAGGTTACCCGGTCTCCAAGGAGATTCTGCCCCAGGGCCGCCACAGCCCACCTGCCTCCCTGGGGACCAGTGGCTCTATGCCCCCGAGAGGGACCAGTGGCTTAGCACCACACCCAACATGACCAGCTCCACAGTCGGATGTGGCACCCAGCCTCCTCGAGCTAGCTTGACCTTGGTTTGCCCTCTTGGGCGCTGTCCGATCGGTAGGACGGGCTTCCGCTCTCTAGTCTGGCCGCCAGTCATAGAGCCACGAGGGACCCATCCTCACATTCCCCCCACTACCCAGCTAGGGCAGGACCCTCATGCACCCCTTCAGTTGCCTCCTGACGAAGGTTCTGCGCAACCTGTCCAGGAATGTGACCACCCAGAGTCTGAGGATGAGGAAGAAGAACCCTTCTCCTCATCGTGTGATGTGATCACCCTGGAATGGTGGCGCCCAGACCTTGTCGTGAAGGAGTCCCCACCCTCTGACAATGTCCTTTCTTTCTCTAAATTTGCTGGCTGCCCCCAGCCCAGCGATCGAAACCCAAGATCATCGCATCTCAGTCACTCACATCTATCTGGGAAGGTCCGGCAACTTGTGCCAGAGGTGCACAGGCCGTTCCTCCGCCAGGGCAAGGATCCCTCTCAGCCCCTAATGTGGCCCCGTTGGCACCCTCCTCGGGGACTGCAAGAAGACCCCAATCGCCTCCCTGTTCTCCGACAGTCCGGTGACAGGGAAATGGCTATTTTTCCCCGGCAGACTGTCGGCTTATTCCCCATCTGGCCCCCCCCCTCCCCCCCCCGCTACCTCCGCCACAATCTCTATGATGAGAACCTGACGGAGTGGGACCAGGCAGCCAGAATGGGGATTTTACACACCCAATGCTGGACATGTCTTTCTGGACATGCTCCTGCAGCAGGCGGAGGAACTCTGGCTGGAGGAGGACGGTGCCATCCCAGTGTCCTCTGAGGCTGGCTCTGAGACACTCCAGGAGACGGACTCTCGCCTGTTTGGTGGCCCACTGATGCAATACCTGGTTAACAGGATCTCGCATCACCTTTCGGCTGTGGCGGACAGCGCAACCAGGAGCCACTTCAGTTGCTTACTGGGCGTGTAGAGATGCTGTGCTGTCACAGGCCAATCTCTCTCCAGCGCTTAAGGCGGCCTTGCGGTGCATCCCAGGGCAGGTCCATTCGCTCTTTGGCGACTGTTCGACTGCGGTCATATCGCACTCAGTCGAAGAACGCAAGCAGGCAGCATCATTTGTGGCCAGGCCACCGCCACACCCTGCTAGGCCCCCATTGCGTTCCTCCCCGCCCTTTTCCAGGCCCAAGCCCTATCCCATACAGTCACCGTCTCGCACCGCACGGCCCACCAAGTGCCCTAATATCCTCTCTAGGCCGAAACCGGAACCTCCCCAGCAGAATTTTCGGTTCGGCCAACAGACACGGCCCCGTAGATGACTGGGGGAGTCACCCACGGGAGAACTGGATCACGGAGAACCTTCTCAGCTAAACCCACCTCCTGCCCTCTCGCCTCCCCCCCAGCCTGGACCCTCGGCCCCTGTGGCGGGCAGCCAATCCTGGCATGCCCACCAGTGGAGAACCCTTTGAATTTCAACTGGGTCAAAAAGGCCCTTGAAAACCCTTGAAAATTGCAGATATCCCTACCATCCCTTGAAATCCCCTTAAAAGTCGTTTTCGGACCAAAACTGACCGTAACATTTGAAGACGAATCGGAGAACAAAAACGCGAACGAGACTTCGGACATCGATTTTTTGCCTTTCGAATCGTGTTGCGTGTCATCTGCTTTTCAAGCAAAGGGAAGCAATTCAATAGTCGGTTATTGTTTGCGCATGCGCAGTTCGACTTCCGACAAAGGGCGCCATGCTCCCTCATCTTCGGCGAAGTCCGATACTGTTGCGTCTGTCATCATGCCTAAGGGAAATTGCGCATTTGATCCGTTGTGACTACAGAAGGAAGAATATCGAAGCTGGATCACTGAATGCAGAGACAACAAACATGCGTTTTTCTGTAAAGTGTGCAAAAAGACCGTTGATGTTCGGACAATGGGCGAATAGGCGGTTGCAAATCACGGAAAGGAAAAAATACGTGGAATTGGAAAAAGCGAGTAGGCCGGTCGGTAGTCTTACGGACTTCGTTCGGCAATCATCAAATTCATCAAATCGGGGTCAGACCCTTTCCTCAGTAAGAATCGTCAGCCAGTCCACAATAACAGCAAGTGGGACAGATGTGTTGAAAGCTGAAGTGTTGTGGACGATTCATGCCATCAACAATCATAACAGTTTCCGATCTGCTGAAGACAACGCGAAACTGTTTTTGCAGCAATGTTTCCATATTCCTCGATTGCGACGAACTATCGGTGTGGGGAAAACCAAAGTAGATATCTTGCAACTTTTGGCATTGCTCTTTTTTTTTTTCTATCAGAACTGAAAAAAGAGTGAAATCACAGACAGAATCTTAAAATCAATCGTCACACGTCGTCTCCATAGACTTTAAGTGACTCATTTAAGTGCACATTTGTTAAAAGAAAAGAAAAAAAAAAACCCTACTTTCTTGTTCAAAAAGACAGCATTCATACCACACCCCTCCCCCCCTAACTTACCCTACCAGCTAGCCTACACACACACACACACACACACACACACACACACACAAAACAAAAAAAAAAAAATCATTTATTATTTTATTCACTTAATTTTTTTGTGATTACAGTTACTTTACTTTCATTTTATTCATCTAGTTATTATAATTACTACCACTACTATATATATTATACTACTACTATCCCTTCTGTATATATAATATATATATATAATCCCCCCCCCCCCCCCCCCCCCCCCCCCCTGCCCCCCTTAGCATTATTATCAATCCACCTTAACCACAACCATCACAAATATATCACACCACCCCACTAAACCAGCTACACAACCCGATCGTTTCACTTCCCCCCCCCCCCCCACCCCCCCCCCCCCCCCTTTTCCTCTCCCATAATCCCCTCTGTCGTTTCTGTCTGGCGGCCATTCTTCCTACCACATGGACAGATAAGTCACTCTTCGTTCTTTGTTTGTACTGTCCTAAATGTTAAATGTGATTTTTTTTTTTCCCTGAAGAAGACCCAAGAGGTCAAATTGCATTGTGTCTTGTCCTGTGCTTTGTTTGTCAGTGTCCTTGGCAGTAACTAACCCCCTCTCTTTCTAAATTTTGCTTCATTCTCTGCCATCAGTCACTCCATTTTGAAATGGGGGAAAAAAAAAAACCAGTAAAGTGTGGAGCTGCAGAAGGCTACCCACATTCACCTTTCAAAAGGGGTTACCCTGCTCCCTATCCTGCCCAGAACAAGCATTAGGCTAGTCCATGCCCGCCAACCATTCACACACACACTCCCACACGACAGCACATACAGTGGCTATATTTTAAAAGTAAAGTTTGCTGAGCTCACTCCTGAAATGTGCTAGAGAGGAGGCCTCGGCTGCAGCTGCCGGTAGAGAATAATGAATATGTCATGCTTTTTGATGAATCATTGAACAAGGACTTTGAAACAGAAGCAGCTGGACATTCATGTCAGATACTGGTCCGGAAAGCAGATTGAAAGTTTTCTTTTTCTGATTTCTCAATTTCTGTATAAAGACTTCATTTTTCATTTTTTGTATATATATGATATTGAGCATGGAAAAGACTACAGAAGTGTAATCACCTTATCATCATGGCTGGATTACATGTGTAAGGTTATTATTTCCTTTTTTTTTTTCAATTGTACGGCTAAATTTGCCCCTTGAAAATTAAAAATATCCCCTTTAGAAACCCTTCTCCAGAAAGGGGCCATCACTGAGATTTCCCATCCCAAGCCCGGATTTTACTCCCACCTCTTCATGATCCCCAAACCCTCGGGAGGATGGAGGCCCATACTCTCGACCTCTCTCCCCTCAACAAGTTCCTCAGACCCACCAAATTCAAGATGGACACTCTGAGGCAGATAAGAGACTCCATCCACCATCTCGATTGGGCTCTATAGATCTGAAGGACGCATACTTTCAGATCCTGATACACCCATCCTACAGACGATACCTCCAGTTCGTCTGGCAGGGTTGGGTGTTCTAGTTCAAGGCTCTCCCCTTTGGCATCTCCCTCGCACCCTTCCTCTTCACGAAGGTTGTCAAGGAGATGGCCTCCCTGGCCAGACAGGACATTCACCTCCTGGTGTACCTGGACGACTGGCTCGTCCTGGCTCCCTCCCCATGCCCAGTGCCAAGCCTACACCGCCCACCTCCTGAGCCTTTGTTCCACACTAGGGTTTGTCACCAACCCCAGCAAACGCGAACTCAACCCCAGTCAGCGGTTCTCCTTTCTGGGCATTAATTTCGACACAATCTCCATGCAGGTCTCCCCAACCCCGGAGAGGTCCTCATAGTGGACTTCATCTCCCGCCTCTGCGGGGCATCCCGCACCTCGGCCAGAACCCTGACCTCCCCCTCTAGGGATGATGGAGTCCCTCTCGTCCCTCATTCCCCTGGGCCGGGTCCCCAAAGCCCCAACACCAAAGGGAGTTCTGTCGTCGTTGGTCTCAGACCTCTGACCGCTGGGACGAGACCATTCCCCTCGGGCCTTGGTTCCTTTGGGCTACGGAGGAGTGGCTCAACCCCTCCACGCTTTCCCCTGGGGTTCCCATCTCCCTCCCAACTCAGCCCCTGGAACTCTACACAGACGCCTCCAACTTGGGCTGGGGTGCCCACTTGGAGAACAGTCATGCCTCGGGAGTGGGGGGACGCGCCAGACTGCAGGTCTCCACATCAGCTTCCTAGAATTGGAAGTGGTCAGGTTCGCCCTCCTCCGCTTTCAACACCAGGTCTCGCACCGACATGTTCTCCTCCCCATGGACAACTCTTCGGTGTCTTGCTATGTCAACAAGTGGGGGGGGGGGGGGGGGGGGGGGGGGGGGGGTGTCGCCGCTCAGGTCGCCCTCTCTTCAACCCCCCAGATGCTTCGCCCTGCATGCTTGGCTCCTGTGCCAGCCAATTGCGAACACCTGCCCCTACCTCGCACATGGACAGATCACAGTCCATCCTAGACATACTCACAGGGCGGGGGCCTCGCAGGGCCTATGGGACTTAGCCTCAGCCTCATGCAGGGCCAGCACCGAGTCCCTCTACAATTACTGATGGAGAGATAGGTCTCCTGGTGCTCGGACATCTCTGTTCCCCATGATTACCTGTCCAATACCAGAAGGCGAAGCGAGATTCATGCCCTCAGTGGGGACCCTAGAGACATTGCCTTCCTTAGGGACGGCTCTGTCTCTCGAACGTTTCTTCCGGAATTCTTAGCTAAGAATCAGGAACCGGGCACTGCCTTGCCCTCCCTCGTCATCCGCTCACTGGCAGATATCCTAGGAGGAGGGGAGAGCGGGGGAGACATGGACCTGTGCCCTTCTAGGTGTCTGAGACACTACTTGGAATGCTCGCACCCCAGGCACTCCTCCCAGAGACGTCCCCATATTTCTATCGACCCCAATAATAAGGAAGACATCTCAGCTGGCACTATCTCTCTAGGTGGCTTTCCAAGACGGTGAGATCTGCCTACGCCCAGGCGTACAAGGATCTCCCCGTCCTATCTCCCTGGGCCCATGAGGTCAGAGCGCTGGCCACTTCCACAGCATTCCAGCACCCTGTCCCTTGCGCCATCTACTGGAGGCAGCCTACAGGCGTTTCGGAAAATCCCCCTTATCAACTGTTATTTAAGGGATATCCGCATGACCAGGGCTGATGGTTCTAAAGGGATCTCCTTTGTGGTGGCTAATACAGCTATATCGTTAAACCCCAAGAACCACTAGGGCACTCGGCCCTCCTCCGATTCCTTTAAATTCTGCTATGGTCTGACATGGTATAGTATATGATGCAAAATGGGGAGTTTTTTATTATACTCCTGTTTGGCTAGTATACTTACCATGTCAGACTCTAATGCCCGCCCTACCTACCTTCCCCTCTAGCGCCAAGGTTCTCGGGGTTACCTTGCGCGCAGGCCTCGCTGAATGACAAACAGGAAGCGGCCACCGGCTTTCTTCCTATGGCGGAAGTAGGGTGGGCGTCACGTGACTGTCTTATTACTGCATTAGCCACAAAAAATTTGGCCTGGCAGAGCTGACTAACTGCCGTTGAATGCTATGGTCTGACATGGAAAGTATACTAGCCAAACAGGGAGTATAATAAAAACTCCCCATTTCTCAAAAATGCCCTGTGGTTTCAGCCTTTCTGTTTGAAGAAGAGCATTCTTTTGTCTTTGATGGCCCAGGAGAATTTGAGAAAGCTCTTTGCCAGCAGCTTCTTCATTGCAGTCGCTGTTCATGCAGAATGCCCTAGCATCTACAAAGTCAGTTTTAAACTTAGCTTTGCCTCTTTTCTCTTTGGTCTTATGCTAAGACTGCCAGAGACCTTGCTGGTCTTAAGACACACACAGGTCAGGCGTATCCTGTACCGGTTTTAATCCATTCACACCTTGCCGCTTGTGTGAGGGCTGGATTAGCTTGACTAGGCGCTTGGTTTTTGCCTTCCATTTACTTTAGTATTCGACAATTTTGGCGAGAGCAACGCTCAACACTCCCAACCACGCTGTGTTGAAAGTGGTCCCAGCGTGCATGGACAAAGGCCAGCGTCTCCCCCCAGTTTGTTCTGCGCTGTTCCAGTGAGCGCTTTGTAAACATAATTATGGGAACAGTTGGGTTTTACAAACGCAACAGTAGTGCCTCCTTTGAGTTTGGCTTGGTGATGCTGCTTATTCTTTGGGAGCGACCATGATGGTGAAACCCCAAGGGAGGTCTGTCAGCAAAATGATGAGCTGTGGGTGATGAGCTCAGGGAGGACAGGTAGACTCTGATTCATCTGTTCTAAGATATGTTCAGTGTGCATTCAGGAGGATGGTAGCCAGATATGCTTTATGATGTTGGATTTTGTTGTTGTTGATGAATGTGTTGATGATGAAGAACCTTTGCCAACTTCAAATGTTTTTTCTTGTTGAAGTGGCAAGAAAAGTTTGGTCTTGTGTCACTCTCTTATTCAGACTTCGAATCTTCTGCTCCTCCTGTGTGTGGTGTGTGCATTTATACACTTTTTATGAGGAGTTGGTTTGCTTCGAATGAGGTTTTCCCACTGGAATTTCCTGCAAGGTTGCTTGGTTTCATGATGCGTTCAAGAAGGCCATTCATGACATTTGCTTCTCTTGTTCTAGTTTTCCTTTTCATGAAGTTTTTTTTTTTTTTTTCTGAATAGAGTACCAGTTGTTAAAGATGCTCACTTGGCATTCGGCATTAAATGTGGTTTACCCGGGTGTCAGATACTTTCCTTCACTCATTGTGCCATTGGATCTAGCCACTGCTTTAGAAGGTAATGATTTCTGACGATGACTTACAGTTTCTTTACCTGGCTGATGGATTGGCAGTTGTGTTGTCAACTGCTCCTCCGTCGTCCCTTTCTTTGGGGATCTGTGTCCTGGTTAGGCACATCTCTGGCAGCTGTGTGCTGGTGGACTCTCTGTCCAGGAAGGGACAGGTCCTGCCCTCAGAATTGATGGTCAGCAGGTCAGTATCTCATGCAGTTTTCCAATGATTAGGGCCTCCTCAATTAGGTCTGTTTGTCATCAGGTGGAACAGTGAGCTTCCAGTTTCAGTCTCCCCAGTTACAGATCCAACAGCCTTTGCTGTAGATGCACTGGTGATCTTTTTGGGAAGGGAGGTTTGCTTATGCTTTTTTTCCCTTCTCCCTTCTCATCCCGGGTGTTTTGAAGAAGTATTGAGGGAAAAGTGTCAGGCAATCCTAGTGTGGCCCATCCAAAGTGGAAGGTTTACCCTCTGGTTTGAAGCACTTGAGGAAGGAGGTGAACCCTTGATCATCGAGATGTGGGCTGAGACCTTTTAGCTTGAGGCCCTGTCTGACAATTTGACACCAGGCTTTTAGTGGAGTCACAGTCATCAAAATGTTGTTTGGGTCTCAGGTGTTGGTACAGAACCTTTGGGTCTCAGGTGAGCTTGTTGGTGACAGAATGTGTTTGGGACAGCCAGGCTTGTTTACAGAATGTTGTTTGGGGTCCCAGTCTTGTTGGTACAAAATGTTGTTTGGGTCCCAGGTGAGCTTGTTGGTACAGAATGTTGTTTGGGGGTGAACTTGTTCCCACCATGCTTTTTTTTTTATATTTAGGCATTTGAAGAAAAGAAATTTTGATAGTAAAAGTAATTTCATTTTATACTTACCTATATCCTAACACTGTTACACCCACTTCCTCTTGGCAGAAAAGGGGTAAAAACTGAACTCAGTCAGTTTGCAATGTTGTTCAGTTGACCAAGAATGGTCGCTCATGTTGGCTTGGTGGTAGAGTTAGCTTCTGCTCTCCGTTTTCAATTTTCTTTGAGGATCCCGCTAAGTGGCAATGTTCCTTGTTAAGTGGGGATAAGGTATTTGTTTGCCCAGGTAAGTAGGTTATATAAAACTTTGTTTGTATTGGAGAAAATAATAGTTTTCATTTGGTAATGCCCTGAGAAAGCATCAGTGGTACAAGAATTTTAAATAAGCATGTTAAAAATGCCTCAGAGCAAATATTGTTCTCTGTGAATCTGTTCTTTCGGGAAGAGAAAATTGATGATGACACGCATGCAAGTAATTTTTCTTCAAACTTTTCCATGAATGGCTGTGGGATGACTTGATATCACAAGGATGCACAAGACCAGATATGTTTCACATGATCAGGTGGTGAACGAGATGTTCAAGAAATCCCTGGTGGTGTTGATGGATGACTTCAAGCCCCTGGCAGATAGTGTGGCCACCATGATGATTGAGATGTACCAGACAACCCCACATGCCTCTATCCTGGATGTGGCCAGACAGGTCTGTTGTTTGGTGTTACTGATATGGAGCTTTTTTTTTTTCCCATCTTCATTGTCATATTACTGTCATGCTGGTCTGTTCTGTCACAGTCTCGGTACCAGCAATTCGCAGGGAGCGATAAATACTGAGTTGTCACCCAGCAGAGGAGGAGACACTGCAATGCTCCAGAGTCACTTGGGTGATGTTCACCGGTGCTTTTTCATATCCAGCATACGCATATGAAGCAGCTCACTGATGATAATAATTACTGGTTGCCACACCATGCTGTATGAGCATCCTCTTCTTGAGAGAATATTACAGGTTGTGCCAGTTGGTTTGATTCTTTTGTCTCTGCTGGCTAGAATAATTTCTTTTTGTGAAGTTTGATATAAAGATTCCCAATAACTGGTCACATATTATGTCACAGATTTGTTTAGATATAATCTTGTCTGTCAAGTAGTAAAAGTGTTTCAGCGAAATATGGCCATGTCCATTTCAAAACCGTTGCCTGTCTGTTTTGTTAAAGCCATTGTAAATTGTTCCTTGTCCTTTGTTTTGTTTCATATTTTGTGGCAAGTTGTTTCCATAAATACATGTTGCTCTTTTTTTCATTCTGGATTTTGATGAAAGTTTAAGAACCCACATTTTTTTTTTTTTTTTGTTCTTTGATATTGTGTGTGTGTGTGATTTTGTTTGTTTGGCAGTTTTTTTTTTCTCTTCAGCTTTGAGTGTGTCTCTTTTGTTATTGTGTGCTTGTACAGACCTGTTTACCCATATGATTTCACCGTATTTTGTACTCGTATTTAGTAGAAATATATAAATACGGTACATGGGGAAACATACAGCGAAAAAAAAAAATCTGACTGTCATTTCCGTGCTCTGCATTTCTCAAAGAATGGGTGTATTCACATACATCTGCTGTGCATACACTCTCCTCACGACTTTTCATGTCGATGTTTCTGATTGGTTGAGAGCGTTCATTCCTAGTTCTCAGCTTCGAGATTTGGTGTGGTTTTCGGTGAAGCCATTTTGTATTCTTAGCTTTGGCGCTGAAACAGGCATTCGAGTTCTTCTATCCGTGAAAATGTCTAAATGTTCCTCTTCCAAAGATGATGGCCCTAAAGCGAAAAAAGGGGAACAGGGAATTTTTCTGGATAAATGTAGTCAACAACCACGAGCACGGTTTAAACTTTTTCATTGGAGTACTCCTGTTTGTAGAAAATACTCTTGTCTTGGATTTGGAATACTCCAAGTCAAATTTCGGGGTAAACAGGTATGCTTGGATCATTCCAGTCATGTTAAGTCAGCGTTTGTGGCTGTGTCATCGTCTTGTTTCTGTGTATTTGAAACATTTCTCCTTGCTGTTTGGCTTTTGCGTACGTTTCTTTGTTTTTTTCTTTTCTCTCTCTCTCTCTCTTTTTTTTTTTAATAATGTGAGGTAAAGTGAAACTGTTATCAAGTGAAAATGGTTTTGTTTTCTGTTTAGATTGTGCTGCTGTTTGGTTCTGATGCCTCCTTCACACACTACGTCAACACATTGTTAAATGTCATATGCGACAAGACATTGCAGTCTTTCCCTGCAGGTAGGGCTTGTTTTATTGGTTACAGAATTTGTCTAGGTGCACATTGAGAGAGACTGAGAGAGTTTGTGTCTGTAACTGGAGTGAGCTTTATCTCTGTGATGTACTATGTTCATCATATATTTTTTTTATATGCATATATATGTGTGAGAACAGAGAGAGTAAGCATGGATGTGCATGTGTGTGTGTGTGTGTGTGTGTGTGTGTGTGTGTGTGTGTGTGTGTGCGCGTGTGTGTGTGTGAGAGAGTTTAACCACTGCAAATGGAATTGTTTGTCTTTTCAGCTTTGCCAGAACTAGATGTAGTGGAGGCCTTCATGATCTTCATGGCCAATGTGAGTAGGATCCTGGGCAGATTTTATATATATAATGAAAATCTACGAACAGTAGCTGTCAGAAATCTTTAAAATTAGAGTCTTTTAATAGAAGAATTTTCTTTCAGAGGTGAACATGGTATCGGCATGTGTTCCACAACAAATCTTCAAAGGGGATAGATCTTTATTTGGTATTCTGTAATGGTCTGACCGTTTTTTATTGGAATTTTGGAACTGTTCTTATGTAAAATCTTGTCAAACTTGCATCTCATTAGTTTCTTGTAAAACTTTTGTGTCTTTTCAGTGCTGAATGATGGTTTTAGATTTAAGCAAAAGAAGAAAACCTTGCTCAGAGATGTTCCGCCTGACGCGATCTTTGAGTTCTTGAAAGAAGTTAACATTTTTCATCGGATCTGAGATTCTAAGTGAAAGATTTTTAACAAACTTTTGGTTGAGTTTTTAGACGATGTATTTTAAAGAATTGTGTGAATGAATGATCTATGAGTTGATTTTAATGTGGTGACAGCCCTGATATGGCCCTTTGCGGTTGGCTGGGCAAAAAAGCAACATTGTTATGTTATCTTATCTTGAATTCTATGTGTGATGTGTTACAGCATATGTTTTGAAGTATAAATGTGTTTGTAGGCGTGAAATGGGGGTCTGTGGCTGTATTACTTTATAGTCATTTCGCTTTGAAATTTAGTAAGATGTGTTGGGTTTTTTTCATCAATGGTTTTATTTTCCAAGCTTGCTTGTTTATCTACTATAGACAAAAAACCCTGAAACTTTTGTTATTTGGCTTTTTTTTCAGCTGTTGAAGAAAATGAAATCATGTCTGGTACAGTCAGGGGTCAACCTTGAGGCTATCTTAAAAGCAGGTGTGTATGTGTTGTTGGTGTGTAAGTGCATGTGTGTGTGAGTGTGTGTGTGTAGAGTGTGTTGTGTGTGTGTGTGTGTGTGTGTGTGTGTGTGTGTGTACGTGCATTCATGGCATCTTAGTAATTGTATGAGTCTGAATGTATGTATGAGAGAGAGAGCATGTGTGTGTGTGTGTTTTTATCCAAATTTGTGCGCATGTGCATGCGCATGTTTGTGTGTATGTGTGTGTGTGTGTACATATACTGAGAGGCATAAATTCCACACATCATACACACAAGTTCCACGGGAAAAGTTTGATTTGTTGCTCCTTTTATGACCCATTCCTCAGTTGGTGGGAGTGTGACCCACCTTTCCACAGCGACGTTTCTCATGCAGCACGTGCCAGCGAACAGACAATAGCGCCAGAAGCAAAAAGCCAAACTGGGTGACAACTCAGTTCAGAGTGAATATTGCGTCGACTTTCTCTTCACGTGATAAACACACAGTTTAACCCCATAAAATGCTGCAACCAGAATGATTTATCACACTGCAAGAAAATGCCACGGCTAGACAACAACCAGCGAAACTGCGCTGTTGGGATGCTGTGGGCTGGTTCATCTGTCCCACAGGTGGCAAGAGCCATGAACGCCCACCACATCACTATCTACTGACTACAACAGCGCTTGGCAGCCACCTGGTCAGTTTCTGACCGTCCTTGACCAGGCGCACCCTGAGTGATGACTCAGAGACAAGATCGAGCCATTTGCCTTTCCCACCTCAGGAACTGATTCCTGACTGCTGCTGCCAGCGCTAAAGCAACTTTGAGGGGAGCGTAGGGGACTTATCATCAGCCGCTCCATCAGACGAGGCCTTTCACATGCAGGAATCAGGTGTCACAGAACCTACGTTGGCCCTGTATTGACTGACAGACACAGGCAGGCCCGGCGCCATTGGGCAGCAAATAGTGCGTTCCTGGGAAGACGCGCATGGAGGAATGTCATTTTCTCTCTGACGAGTCACGTTTTTGCATGAGCCACGCTGATGGGAGAATCAGAATTTACAGGAGACGAGGAGAACGGTGTCATGACCCTTGTGTTAGGCAGCTTGACCGGTTTGTGGGCCTTCAGTGATGGTGTGGGGTGCCATCAACGCCAACTTTAGATCCCAGCTCGTGGTGATCGATGGCAACATCAGGCACAGCGTTACGTGAACCACGTTCTCCAGTCTGCCCTGCTTCCACTCCTGGATCACCATGGTGGACGACGCAGATTTGTGTTCCTGCATGATAATGTTACACCTCACAGTGCCTGGATGACCCGTGAGTTTCTGCAGCAGATGGAGTGAGGTGATGCCCTGGCCATCCCTGTCACCTGACATGAACTGCATTGAGCACTTTTGGGACGCGCTTCGGCAGGAGAGTGGAGCAGCATCAGCAAAGGCCCCAGACGAGAGGTGAACTGATCGCCGTTCTTCAACATCACTGAATCAACATCCAGCAGGTGCAGATCCGATGTCTGTGCAGTCTATGCCTCGGCGTCTTCGAGCGTGTGTAGCTGCCAGTGGTGGATACACCAGATGTTGACAGAATCATCTCTTTTGAAAGATGGTTTATGCTGTGCAATAACCATGTTTGACAGTTTATGAATTTGATTCAGGTCCCCCACACGTTTTTTTCTGTTCACACATGCCCTTTTCAATCAAATTTTCAAATGCAGATTTGGTTGTTTAAGTTGTTACCAAGTTTCCAATTACATAGCTGACAAATGAGATTTTTGTGCATGATTTTTTTATGTTTGTGCGGAATTTCTGCCTCTCAGTATATATGCTTATGCATCCATCTGTATGCGTGTTTTTATTTATGAGTGTGTGTGTACTCATCTGTGTGTTTGTGCTTTGCCTACTTGAATATTTTCAATGGGCTGAGCACTTGCACACAAACATTCATGGATGCTTTGTCCATTGAAAGAAAGTGCAGCAAGGGAAATGTCAGAATTGAGAGAGGAGGGGAAGGTGGGAGGGCATGATTCATGTGCTGAATAGAACATGATGTGTCATATCCCACACAGACTGCCTTAAGATTGATTCGTGGTATACAGCTGTGCGACATTGATCAGTTGTGACCACCATATATTGTATGCCTTGCAGGGTTGGCGACAATGTCCGTTCCTGAGCATGGAGTAGTCAAGGCCAGCTGTTTCTTGGTGGTAAGTTCTACATGGGACACAGCAATAGTCTGCCATTTTTCAGGGCCCAGCTGGGTTATTTTTGTCCTCGGAGTCACCATTTGCAGAAACGGGAGAAAATGGGGAAGGAGTGCATGGGCAGTAGCTAAAGTATTTGCCTGACTCTACTCAAGTTCCACCAGCACATGCAGATTTGCTGTAGGAAGGAGGGTTTATGTTGTATATCATAAATTCAAATTTGGAACCTATGACATATAGGTAGGTCACCTGACACTAAATCTGTCAAGCCATAAAGTTACCCAGTATGTCTGTTTCATGTCAGTGATAGCTTAAGCACACAAGTTTTTGCTTGGTGCAATGTAAATCTAAGTCAGTAATCATGAATTTAAATGGGATTTCCTAGTTTTAATGTGTCATTGTTGGTGTTGTGTAGTGTTATTGAGCGGGGTGATGGGAACAGTAGCTATGTTTTGACATGTTTGACATAATATGAGTGAAGGAAACAGGAAATCAGGTGCTTTGACAAATATTTTCTTCTCTCCAGATTGAATTTGTGAATGCTGGTTCTGAAGAGGAGAGCATCAAGAGTATCGTGAACAACAGCATGCAGTTAATTGTTGACAGAGTTATGAGAGTGAGTGCTGTCTGTTTTCCTATTCCCCTGCCTGATCCCTCTCTGCACTTCTGTCTGCCTGCCACTCTGTAATGCTACATGCTTTCATATCTTGGTCCCTGTAATGTGTGTTCAGTGGGTTTTTCACCTTTTTTATTTAAAAAAAAGAGAAAAATTTGTATCTGCACTTAGAAGTGGAGGCAGAATCACTAAAGAACTGTAGTACAATCACTGCATATTAGGTATGTGTTCTGGATATGTGAGGGTGAACACAGGTGTCAGCTGGTTTTGGGATACAAGCATTCAGAGTTACGAAAGAAAATCGTCTGTGTGTTCCTAAAAAGAGATAATGCATAAGAAAAAAGAATTTTTGCTGGTACACATCAAAATTTATGTGGAAAAAATGCAAACAAAAACATGTTATTAGTTATTCTTAGAAACTGTAGCAAATTGATGTCTTGATGATGTTTTTTTTTTTTCAGAATTAGGCAACTGCAAAACACTTTTCAAAAAGGAAATAAATTCTATACATCAGCTTAGTGAGGATGTTTGAGCAGCAACATTGACATGTTAATTGTGCTGTTTGCAATTCTGTTCCTTTTTTTTCTTGAATCCAAACATTTTTCTCATCTTGTATAGATGATTGTCAGAGAGCAAAGAATACAAATTCAAGGAAATCCTGTTTTTGCACTCATACCTTCTAACGCTTTATATCACAAGTTTTCTTTCTTCTGTTTAGAAGCTAATATTTCAGCTTGCTGCATTTTTCTTTTTCTTTCATATGCTGTTAAAGAGACAAAAATGAGCAAGCAGCGCATAGCTGTAATTTGATTATGAATTGTTAGTTATAGGCTTGAGATTGAGAACAAGTTGTTTCAAGACTGAAGTTGGAGTGGAAGCCATTGAGTGTACGTAAAAGAACTGTGAACTTTTAAATGACTGAGGTGATAAATCATAAGTGTGCAAAGTCATGACGTCTGTTGAAATGAAAGTGTTTGTTTTTGTTCTCGCTACTGTTGTCTTGAAAATGAAATGAAAAAAAATCTCATGGATGATAAACACCTATTTAACATTGAATTCTGTACCAAGAATACATGTCCACTTCAAAATTTTATAATACAGAATAAGTACATGAAACCATTGGTGTGGAGATTTACTGAATCACGTCAAACATGAGGAGGCTTGGTTAGCCTCATGGGGTAGGTGTCAGACTCTTGTCTGGGATTTGATTCACACCTAAAACAGCTAGGCTGGAAGAAACAAACTTTAAAGAAAAAATTATTGTGCCTTTTTTTTTTTTTTTTACAGGTTTGTTTCAATTTCTGCCTGCAGTTTACTTCACTTTGAACTTTGTTATTGGAGTTAATTTCTGTACAGAAGTCAAGCCCATCCTAGTCCTTCGGATGAGAGTTTTAAACCGCATTCCCATGTGTGAACACATGCATTAAAAGACAGAAAGTTGTATGTTCATTAAATCCCCCTCCAACTTCCATGTGCTTGTGGGTGGATAACTTCAAAAATAAAACAAATACACACTAGTGTATCATTTAAACATCATTCCTGAAAATGGAACGTGGCTATCTTAAGGATGGAATTAACGACAGTGGCATATATATATTAAAAAAATCTCATAGTGATGAACCTCAGGAGTTATAGCCAAAGAACAAAAGAAGGAAATATATGAAACATGTCTGGTACGGATTGTGTGAATGTGATAGATAATATATGTTATGGTATAGTCTTCTTCTCACTCTCTCTCTATCTGTGATAGATAATATAATATATTATGGTATAGTCTTCTTCTCACTCTCCCTCTATCTCTCTCTCTCTCTCCCTCTCTTGCCCACACCTACCCTCTGCCCCCCCACCCTCCCCTCCTTTCACATCACACAGAGTTGTGCAAGCACTGTCATACTTGCAACCATCTTCATTTCAGGCTATAGGTGGGGAGTCGGCACGACAAACTATGGAGATAATGTCTGACGTGCTGCTATCCTGCTGCAAGAATCACTTCCCTGTGCTGAACACCACATTGCGTGCCTGCCTGGACACAGAGGGCTACCCTTCGCCCCGCGCCCTTCCTCAGGACAAGGAGAACTTTCTCAAGTCCATTATCAGGTATTTCTTGCATGAAAGGACCTGGAGTAGCATTTACAGGGCAGGGGGACATAGGAACTGGGGGAGGTAGATATTGAGAAATAGGCCAGTGAAAAAACTTGGGTTCAGAACTTCAGGGTGGTCACTGTGGACTGGATTTTCCCCAAGCTTAGTACCACATAGAAGAATAACAAACATCTGTGCCTTTCATGTTAACAGATTTTACAATATGCATAAATTGTTTTTCAGCTGCAATTAAGGCAACATTTTACAGTGGAATTCTGTTTTAAAGTTGATGTGGTTATACCCTTCAATTATTTTGGCTGTTGTTGTTGTTTCAGAATATTTTAATCTGAAATTCAGGTTGAAAGATCGTGGATATATGCTACTGGACCCCATACTTTATCTATTTTTGTTATTAAAGTTATGATGAGCAATAGATTGTTGAAATGGAAACATTTAAAATGCAGGGTTGGTGATTCAGTGGGGTCTTTGCATTTTACCTCCATATTTTTGAGGGAAGACCATGTCTTAAAGGCCTTTGAGCTGCTAACACAGAGTTAATGGCTGGGGAACTGTATAGAGACTCTCTCATAAGATAAATGCTGTAATGTCTCGGATGAGCATGCTTCCACCATCCTCATCAACATTCAGGCATGTTTGGACAGGTAAGTTAGAGAACAAGGAATTTTACAGATATCTTCACCTGTCCAAACACAAGGACGCCCTTCCACCTCCCCGCTGTGTCAGGAAAATGCAAAAACAGACATAGTTCTAACATGGCATCATTTTTAACTCACTAAGGGCGATCACTCTGACTGGCCTGTTTGGGGATTTAGGTGAAGTTCCCTGGTCTTACTTATTTTTTTTTCTTTTAAATTCTGATAATATGGCATTGTTCCACCCCAAGTGGAAGTAAGACATTTGTTTGGAGAGATAAGTGTATTGTAAAACTACTTTTAATGGTAAAAATTCTTTATGCTGAGAAAGCTGGATGTGGGGAAAAAAAACTGGACAAACTGGCTGATCTCAATTCTGAAATAATTGCTTTCACATTGTATCAGCAGCAGGTCATGCTCCAGTCATGTCTTATTATTATTTTCCTATTTTACATAACATGTATTAATTTTTGTTTCTCCTGCCTGCATTAATAACACATTTTCTTTTTGTGCCCATAACAGCAACAAGACCAACAAACGAAAGATGCGAGACATCGTTAAGGAGTTCTCTCTCCTGTGCCGTGGCCTGCTGGGAACAGACTATGTTGAGGTGGCCAAGCAGCTGTTATAGCATACACCTTTCACAGAGACTAACAGACTTATGGCACCACTATACATGTGTACCCCAATGCCTGTGACAACGGATCATCATGGATTGTCAGAGAACTCTTCGCTTCTCACTAGAGATGGAGAATTCAGTCAGTAGATGATCCAAGACAAGTGCAGAATATGTGGTGGTGATATGTCCTTGTCTTGTAGCTATGTGTCAGCAGTGATACATCCATCATCAACACATGTACCTATGTGATTAGCTTAATGAATATGCCATAGTGATGGCATTCATGATGTGAGCAGAACAAGAGCAAGCCAAGATGAAACTTCAAGGATCTCCTGTCATGTTGTCCTTTTACCCCTTTGCTCACAGCCAAAATGCAGATGGGGTTTACGTCTACATGGTAAACTTTGTCCAGTCATCAACCCGGAGTCTGACTCTTCGACTGGCAAAAACTGCATGTGATCAGTGTGTTTATGCTGTGCATTGGTAGTTTCTTGGAATGCTTGGCTTATGCTGGAGGAGTCAAATTTAAAGTCCAACTGATGTGACAGGTACCAGAGATTTCCCATGTGTTGCCATGAAGTAAAATTGTACATTGCAAGACGGGCTGTTCCTACGGGCATTCCTTTGGTGGACTCCATTGCTTTCATTGCTGGTCATGACATTTGCACTCCCATGGACAATGCTATGCCTCTCAGGCTTTCTGCCCTTTGTGTCCTTTTCCTTTTAATACAATTATTAATCGTTATTTATGTGGGAAAAAAGCAAACTGAAAAATATTTTTTAAACTTAGGTAAAGCGGTTTTTCCCCTTTTCTTTGTTTTTGTCTTTGAAGAGATCGCCTACAAGAATGATTTGTCTTTGTGTTCATGATAACTTCCAAGAATACATTGTAAAGATACAAATACTGTGCTTATTTTGCCATACATTTGTTGATCCCAAAGACTGACCAAATCTAGAGTTGTCTGAGCAATAACAAGTTCTCACAGTGATGATAAGCTGTACTGGATCAGAGGAAGATATGCATCACTAGGAAATGTTCAGATGTGTGGAATGGTTATGGTGGTGGTGGTTGGAGAGGGCTTGTGAAATGACTGTAACATGCAAGCAGTGTTGATATTTGCATGGATTCGGATGCCTGATGCATGCGCATATGCATGATGTACTCACGCTGTTTACTTGCATGCAGTCACTTGTGTGCGTACATACCCCTCTCTGACATACACATGAATGAATGTAGAGACACACATGCACAAATACAATATACTCGCCCAGATGCTGAGGAAGGCACAGTTAAACAGACAAGCGGCGGAGTGCCAAAACCAGGCATATCAGCTGTCTTCTTTGTCGCTGAGCTCCTCTGTTGTCTCAGTAAGTCTTTGTGAAATGAGAAGGAAATACAGAGGTTGGGGAAGGGGGTGCTTCCATCCCCCCCCCCCTTTTTTTTTTTTTTTTGTTTTGTTTTGTTTTAGTTTTTCACTGGAGTATCCAAAATTTGAAAAGAAAGATGACTGAAAAGTTCATGAAGATATTTGTAAGAACTGTTGCTTTGTCTGTTAAATCATGTAAAAAAAAAAAAAAAGGGTTGAGGTACACTGTATGAATTTTCAAGTTAGTAAAATGTGGTGTGAAATAGTTAATTTTTGTTTGAAAATATACCCAACAGTCTATAAAAAAGATGCATAAAAATTCAAGATTGATACTAATACTAATGGTATGCAAAAATGTGTGTATACAGGCAGATAAAAATAAAGATTGAAGTCGTGCACATTCAGCTCTTCTGATCCTTACGGAAATTAACTCTGATTCATGCAGAGAAGGAAAGAAAACACAGACTGGCGTTCACATCAGGAAAAGATGTACAGTGGTAGGGGAGAGAAAGCGAGTGAGAGAGAGAGAGAGAGAGTATGTGAAAGCATAATGCTGATGTTTGCATATCCTAGTGATGTAGATTCCGCAAAGATAACGTGTTATGCAAATAAAGTCTTTCACATGTACAGCTTAATGATGTGAAAACGACGGAGCTTGTGCCATGAGTGGTCACACACATAGATTCAGAACAGTTGGCTAGTTTTTGTTTTCAGTTTTATTTGTTAATTTGATTTGATTCATTTCGTCTTATTTTAATTTCTTTTTTTTTTGCATTTATCTTGAAATCCATTTAAATTTGTTTCCAGATTCTGGTGTTCTAATACTTACAAGTAACAGTTGTTTGTAGAATAGAACAATAATAACCTTTATCATAACATTAGATAGTGTTTTCTTAGCATTTTATTAGTGTCTTGTAGAAAGACTGTAGTTTTTTTTAATGGGGTAGTATACAGTCTCGATAAGTAGACTAGAACTGACAATATAAGTTAGTTTCAGTCTTACATAGATATGTGGCATAGAAACCGAGTATGTTTGTTGATCACATGTCCACAGCAAGTCAAAATGAAATGTATTATTGAAATAAAGGCCACTTGTACATTTGCGGATCATTTTAACTACATGTTGAGTCATGCAGCATGTGATAACTTGGTCTGTCCATTGTCATTGAAATAAAGGATTTGGGTATCCGTCAAGTCATTTTTTTTTGTGTGAGTAATGGTATATGAGTGATTGTTGCAGCTGTCTTAAAAAAAATGTGAGTAAATCGCTTGCATTTGCAAATGAAAACTTGGCTGCTATGGGGCAACTAGCTGGAGTGCAGCAAACCACATCCAGCAAGTGAACAGGATGTATGGCTACTTGCTGTATGGTGTAAGTGCATGTTGGGATGTAGGAGAAGGGAGCAGTTTTGGCAACTAGCCAAACAGGTCACTGCTGTCCAAATATAAACTTTTGTATTCTCGTTCTCAGTTTACCAGCATGGGGCTGACTGATATGCATCCATGACGTTTAATTGAACCATGAAATTATAAAGGGGTAGAGCTGAAGAGAGGAAGAGTAGATTGGTTATGCACATGGACCATCACAAAAACATTTTGAATTGATATGTCTATCGGATCACATGGAACTTTTTATGTTGAACCATGGTGATGAGTTGCTGTCAGTCTTTAACATGGTTAGAGGTCGCAGCGTGAAAGAAACTTTTCAAGTAGAAGTACGTTAGCACATCTGTTTTGACTGGCTTTTCTAAGTTCTGTTAGCCAGTCAGCATTGCTTTATTCATTAACAAACGGGAAACAATCATTTCAACATGCCTCTAAAAAATTCCAAGCCGATTCAAACAGTTTTTGGTCACAAAACTTCTGCCAAATACCAAGTAATTTGAATTGGGTTCATCGTTTTCAAAATGGATCAATCATTTTACTCCGTAATGGGTGATGTGACTCCTGATATTTCAAAATCTTAAGCTCTTGTTTGGTTTTTCAAATCTGACCTGTGATGTTTGTAACAATGCCACATCATGAGACCAGTGGTTCAGTAACACCTATTGTGTAACGGTAAATTGCCCATACTTTTGATGAAGAAAAAGGCACATGTATCACTGCTTGTTTTCATGTAAAGTCTGTTGAATACCCAAGTTATCATCACCTGCGGGATTATAATGTGATAACATTTGGCTTTATGACTTTATTGGGAATTTCCTACTCCACATCCAGTTTTTGATTTGCATGGGGACATTATACTCACATCTAATGCTCGCTTGGAAAAAGTGTCTGAAAACCCTGTGTGTAACAGATGCGTGAGTGATACAACTTTATTGGGTGCAGTTGTCATATTGGACCTGTCACCCTTACACTCTTGGTGTAATTTGCACTCCATTTTTGCATAAAACATGCTTAATGCATCTGATTGCCTAAAATACACCCAGTGAAAATGGTGGAAGTGCATTCACTGTTCATGTGGAGGCCAGTTTCTCTCTTTTTTGTGTGTATGATTTCACAGTCAGCGTGTCAGTTTTAACATTGTCATGCTCTTACAGTGAAATTAATTCTACTGTAATCATGCTCAAGTCTCAAGTCATCGGCAGGTTTTATCAAAGAATTTTTCAACACTTCTGTCGAAAGCAAAGAAATTTTCAAAGTACACCAGTTTTCAGGAAATAATCTTAAATGAGAATATTTTTGCAGAAAATTTCAGATACACAGGTCTGTCATATGTGAATTTCACTCAACTGATGTAGTTTCCTAGAATCATAATATAAAGATGTTGGTGCTGTTGAAGTTGTGTTCAACAGCTGTTTAAAGCACAAGACTGTTTTGGAGCAGTACTGTTGTGACAAAATTCCTTACGATGGTTGAAAGTCTCTTCAGTAAATGTGTGTGTTGGCATTGTCCCGAGTGAAGTCTCTTGCCTTGAAATGCTTGGTTGTAGGAGTCCCGCACATTATGCATGGAAGACAAACTGGTTGCCCACAAATCTGCTAATTTTTCATTAGCAATAAGTGTTCCCACCCCCACCCCACTCCCTGTTTTGTTGTTAATTAAGACCATATTTGCTGTTTGTCTAATTATGTGACTTGTCTGTCTGTGATTGTGTTTGGTAGTGGTTGCTGTTGGGTTGGTTGCTTGTATAGGTTTTTTTCTGTCTGTTCAGCAATGTGGTTGCTAGTTACAGTTTGTAAATTTTGGAAAAAGCTTTTTTTCCCCATTTCTCCGTGCATTGAGTGGTTATCAGGTTTGTGCTGTTTGGCCGTCTTTGTATTCACAGTCACTGTTATTTGGGATCGATCTGGTGCTGAATGAAAATACTATGTCATGTACATCTGTCTCAAGGTCTCTCTTTCTTCCAGCTGTTTCCATGGTCTTCCTGGGCTTCTTGCACAGCTAGAGATGATGAGGTAGGGGCAGATGATCCATTGTTTGATTGTGGTGGCGACACTGATAAGGGCTGTGCAGTGCATAGCCACACCGCCAGGTACTTACAGATGTTCAGTTTATATGGTTTTAGTAACCACACTATCTCTTGAAGAGAGAAAGTGATATAATAATCGGTATGTTTAATGTTTTTACTGTGGGGAAGAAACGGGAACCTGGCATTTCCGTTTTTTTTTTTCTTCAGTTTTGAGGCATGGAACTTGGTATGTATGAATTTGTGTGTTTGTGAATATTCTTTCTTTCTTTTCTTTTTTTATATGCTCATCCCTGTGAATCATTCAGCTGTATTACATGTTCGTCAATTAAATTGCATCAACAAAAAAAATCCAGTCTCAATCATGTTTATTTTTGCTTGGGAAATATAATAATTCCAGTAATCCTGAAAATGGAGGAAACTTAACAATTTTTAATGTATTTTTCCGCTTGTGCTTCCTTTTTTTGATATAGTAACGGTCAAGACATAGAGTGTCAATGAGAGTGTAGAGTGAAGAAATGTGACTATAGTATGAAATGCTCTTCACGGGTATCAAGACGGAGAATCTCATGTCATATCCTTTTACCCAGGATACTTTCAGTCATGTTTTGTGCTCTTGCCACTATACTGGAAAGCATGTGTAGTTTGTGCACATTGGTGAAATAGTGTGCAGCACAGGTCACAGCGACTAGTGTTGTGACAAGCCAGAAACATCTGGAGGACATTGTTCACAGAATGGATGAACAATTTGCTGCTTGCTTAGAGCATTTCATGGTTTTATTTAACTGGCCTACATGTTCTCACTACCCTTTATGGTGTGTGTGTGTGTGTGTGTGTGTGTGTGTTACATTTTCTCAAATGAAGGGGTTTGACTGAGAGATATTGTGGGTTTCTGTTTTTCTGAGTGCTAAGAACTTTATGGTTAACATGGTCATGGTTTACATTATGTTTTGGTTAGCCATTTCACTGTATTTTTAGGTACAGACCACTCTGGATTTCAACCCACTGTGCTGATTTCATTCTAAAGGAAAGAAGGCCACAGAGAGAAATGTGGAAAGTCATTATTTACCACAAGACGGGCTAATCTGTAAGGGACAGTCAAAAAGCAAAGAAAATGACAAGTCTTACGACCTTTGAGCACGTTCCTGTAATCAAACATGTGGGAAAACACGGGTTGTTAAGGTTAGTGTCTTCTTCTCTTGTTGTTTGTGAGTGCATGTATGATAGTGGGATGGAAGTTGGGAGAAGGCACGGGAGGGGTGGGGTTGATAGTGGAAGTCCTTTTGTCTTTTGACTGAAATGGAACCAATGCCTGGTGTATGTATAGTGGTTTTTGAGCGGCCCCTAAAGTAGATCCAGATTTAATCTGATCTTAGTTTTATAAGTGGAGGGTGGATTGTGTCCTTTTCCCCCAAATTTTAATACACACTGCTGTTACACTGTATCTGTCTAGTCACAGAAATTCACATTGTTTTCTCCACATGGACTCTTGTCATCTCCTTTTTTTTAGCCTGTTGTTCAGTTGTTTCATCTGAACTGCTTTGTGTGCTTTTTTTTTCATCCTGCTTTGTTATGGTACATACTTACCTTTTTCTTTCATGAATTACTGACATGGATATGTAAACTGTGAATTGATGAACCTGCTTCAGTGGACTAATGGCTTGGTTAATCTTTTCTCTCATTTGAACAAAAAAAATCTTGCATGATGTCACTGTCAGATGAGGTCATTACGTAAAATTTCTAAGCGGCCAGTGGCACACAGGGTCCTGAGTTTGATGATCAATAGGTCTTTTGTACCAGAAATATGCTGACCACTAGACATGGGTAGAGAAAACTGCAGTCTCTGTGCCTTTTTTTTATGAAGTCACAGTTGTTTGCAATTCTTAGCACGTATCCATGTTTGGTTGTTGCCAGTAAAACATTATATCTGGGTCTTTTGATTTTGTTTTAATGATGATTGGCATATGATACCTTTATGTAGCAGTAGCTAAAAGGTGAGTAGTTTTATTAAGACATTTTATATCATTGATTTTTGTTGTTCTGAAACATTACAGTTTGTTATGTTGGAGTACTGATCACATGACATTCTTTCCCATTTACATTTGTTTGCATACTAAAGAGAATTTTTTTTTTTTTAATTTAAAGTCATTAATGTAAGTACAAAAAAAAGAAATACAAAAGAGAAAGGTTTTAAGACCATGAAACACACCCCGTGTTGTAGAAGAGGTTTCCCTGTACACTTTTAGTGCCCGCAAATTTTGTTCATCTTTGTCTCCAGGTGCTTTCTGGTCCCCTTCTTTGCTTTTGTTTACTTTTTTCTTTTTTTTTTTCAAATGCATTGTATGTTTGCCACATTCGTTGGGTTGTGATGGAGTGGGTGTGCTACAATATTGGCTGGTGCTGTCAGTTTATCATTGTGCCAAGCTTCAGTGTCAGCAGCGTGAGTGTGTGGATTGGGTGAACAGACAAGTCCGTCCTCTGACAGCCAGTTGCTCAGTCGTTGACCCCCCTGACGGTAATCATTTGCAAACCATATATTGTGTTGAGCATTCTTTTAGTTGTAAAAGAGACTAGTTGAAACAAAGGATAGTCTCAGTTAAAAGTGAATTATTCATGGGTCCCATATATTTGCCTAGTCCCTGCTTCTCTTTTGTCAGTTTTAAGAGATGGTGGAGAAAAGCTATTCACAATATTAGGAGTAATTATCGGTGAATCATACATTTCGTTGGTCTGTCTCTGTGGATTGGCATAAGAGACCTTGTAGGGAAAAGATAGTCACAGGTAAGAAAGGATTGATGTTGTGTTCCTGGTAAAAGTTTGAGTTTCAGCTATTCTTTTTGATACCTTTTTCATTATATTTCAAATTGGGTATAACGACATAAGTTAAAAGGACAGCTATCAGTCATGTTCAAGAGAAAGTTTTACAAAATTACGGCTGGATTTCTCTTTAAACGAAAGACCGGGAGTTTTTGTTCAAAAAAGGCGGGGGTTCCTAGTAACGACATCCACAGAGAGTGTTTTTAAAGTTTTATTCAATGAGGTACAAATTGAAGACTTTGGTTTCACTGATTTATCTTCCCCAAGGTCTCTTCAGTGAGATAAACATTGAACGCTTACACATGACAGTTCATACCTTGGGGCATTAACCGAGGTTTGGAAAGGCTGCTTGTGGCTGGGCCATCAAGGGCGGGTAGTTTGCTGATCTAGTTCTCGGGCATACTTGACACAGTGTCAAATTTTTCTAGATCTTTGTAATTGAAAGTATGAAAAATACAAACAGCATGGGACACATTTTGGATGGGAGTACTTGTGCTTTCTGGATCTCTTATACTCGCGGGGGTTTTTGTTTTGTTTTCTTTTAGGGTCCCCCATCCCCCACCCTTCTTTTTCCTCCTCTACCTCTCATCCCTGCTTCCATTTAGGGTTGTTGATTGCCAAATGATTTGTAAACTTTACAGCTCAGTTACCAAGCTCCAGGGTTAAAAAATTTGAAGTCTTGGCAGTCAAGTTTAATCTCTTACCATCATTTCTTACAGCATGGATCTCTACATGAGGGCATAGCAAAGAAGGCACGTGAATGCTTGCCATTTTTTTTTTTTTTTTTCTAACTTTGTAGAACATATTGTGTGTTTCAGTCCATTTTCAAATGTAGATGGATGCGTTTGGCTTACAGTTGATCATAAATTTACAGTTTTCAGGGGGAGGAAAAAAATGGAAAACAAAAAAACAATTTCTCGTCTTAAGTATAACATGACTGGTTTAAAAAACAAGTACCATATATCCACTGGTATAAAGAAAATATTGCTCTCCATAATGAGAGAAAAAAGTTGAAATATGTTTCTATGTCTGGTTTAAAAAAAAAACAAAAACACCTGGGTTCACTCTAAATTTTTACAAACTTGCCAATAAAGCCCTAAATTCTTCTTGAAGCATTTAGCAGAGATTTATATTTCAACTGGATAAAAGAAATATTGTACAGACTGACAGAACTGTCTCTCTAAAATTTGGAACCCTGGCTAACATCATAAGCATTATTCATAATTGGTTTAGGATGTGTGATGTTTTGAATTCTTTTCTGACTTCCTTCCCTTAAGAAAATCTGCTTTAAGATCGTTTATCAATTTTTCTTTGTGTATGTGCTTGTGTCTATCACCAACAATTGAAATCTAATTACCAAATTACCTGCTTATTCAGACGTAAACGGTTTGCTTTTTTTTTAACTTCAGCATTCACAGTTTGATTTACTGACATGTTGTGGTTTCAGTTTTTTTTTTTTTTTCTTACTGGACAGAGAATATATTTTGCAGTGTTGCTGATTACGATCATCAGCATAGGAGCTGTGTCAAACCTGTCAAACTTAAGAATCATTAGAGGTATGAAAGGTATATAATTCAATCAGTTCGAGTGTAAGAAGGATAGTGTATATTGCTTTATTCTATGATTATGCATGCAAATGTGAAGGTCATTATAACAGTTTTGCTTGAGCAAGACAAAGGAAGGAGGAACAGGCTGGTCATAAGTTGTTAGATCCCAAAATTCTGGACCTTTTCCAAAAATCCAAAATGTGGATGCATTTCAGCAAGCTATTTCCAACAGTCTACTGAGATATGATAGTCAAAAAACTGGTCTAAACAAAAAATTGTGTGTGTGATATTATGAAATTGGAGCATTTTCTCAGTAGGAACAATGTAGGTATGATTCCTTTAAATATAAATTCTGTTTGTACATATGTAATAGACATCTTCATCGATATATGCTTCCCAGACTCTGCATGTTTTTTAATCTCTGTTACGCCTTTGCCATGTATCCGGTAATGCTGCTCTTAAGTGATGATGAAAAACAGTATGCATGCCTCCATTACTTCAGTGTTTAATTATGTCAAACTTGTTTAGAAATAAAATCTGACCTGTCCCAAAGTTCATTCTCCTCTTCCTAAGTCCAATCTTCTCTCATGTAGAATTTGTTACCATTCGGGTCCTTAAAGCTGTGTGTACGTGTGTGTGTGTGTGTGTGAATACACAGTGTGTGGAAGAGACATTTCATCTGTTCTTAAATACAACTATTATTTTCAGCAAGTATAAGTTTAATGATGATGTTGCTAAGACTGAAGAATTTTTAAATCATTGGTAGAAAGTGACCAACCAATTTTACCTTAATTTTTATTCATAAGTTAATCCAATGCCCACTCCAAACTCTGTGACCAAAACTCACTGTGAAAACTTTATATATAGAAAGAGTACAAGAGAGTTTGTGTGTCACTGAAAGAGTAAAAGAGAGTTTGTGCATCACAGAAAGAGTACAAATGTGTGTGTGTGTGTTTCAACCATGCAAGATCACATGTACACACAAAAACTATGGATCATATTGATAGATTGCCATTTCCCACCTTTTACAAAACATCAGCCAGAGAATAATGGCTCCATGTATGTGTGTGTGTGTGTGCGCACACACACAACTAAAAACGCCTGCATGATCTGACCACTCTGTTATTTTACATTTGTTTGCATTAAGGAAAGCCAGTGGAGAATTACTGAATGGGGAGAGAGAAAGCATGTTGCTCTTGGATTGTAGCTACTGCTGTCATTATCATTCTGTGTTGCCTGTTTACTTATGAATCAAATCAGATTAGAAGTGGTTCTACCACTAATATTCGTGTTTATGGAAAGGGAGCAGGAAAAATGGGGATAGTGGGAAGAAAGGCAGGTGATTGGGTAGGTGGATAGGGAAGCATTGTAGAGAAGAAACAAACCCATGTAAACACAGTACTTCAAAATGGAATGGAAAGCAAATCAACAAATTGTCATGTTTCACTATTAAAACAAAATACTGTCTAGGTATTGAAAAACAGACGAGTCATGTCTTAGAAATGGGGTTCACCATTTCTGTTAAAACGCTTATAGCTATTTCTCATGTCATATTTGTCACATGAACATTGATTTTCGACTGAAGAAACTACCTCTATCTGAGGTGTGTGAATCATGCTATGTTTTTGAAAACAAATCTGGTTGTAGAAAGGCTTGGGGGATGATAGAAGGAATGAAGACAGGGGTTTCTGTTGTGTTTTGAAAAACAAATCTGTTAATTGGGAGAGGTAGGAGGTCGAAAGAAGGGTTGAAGATGGGGGGGGAGGGGGGGGGGGGGGGGTTCTTGCTAACAGACATTGAATGAAAAGTAAATTGAAACTTGATAGGATCGAAAAGGAGGGGTGGGGGGAGAGAGTACGGGGAGGGGAAAATTGCAGACAAGGCTGCTGTTATTTTGTTTTTTCCCTTCTTACATACCAGCTGTTGACTTGACCTTTGATTGCTCAACATTGCTTAATAGGTTTATGTACTTGAGGGGGGAAAAAGCCAGGTTTCCACCTACTGATTTGGAGTGGTCAAATTGTTCCGGTTGGCCTTGCAATGACATCCTAACCTTTGACTGTTGACCTTGACCAGCTCTGAACATTCCCCAGACAACTTTGGAAAATTTTGACCATTGTAGTCTGGTGATGTATGTAAAGTTTTCCCTGATCATATGTTTCTTTTATGGGAGGCATGTAATTTTGTCTTGCCTTTAATGGAGTAAACCTCTTGTTTTGTTTTGTTATTTTCCAGCTTTGTAGAAATAGTTATGAGTTTAACATTGCATGAATGAAATCTTTCCGCTTCCATCTTGTCTATCAGTCCTACTCCCTGTCTGTCATTTCTTTATTGTCCACTCATTTATAATTTGTACTGTTTTGTTCACATATTCATATCTGTTTATTATCTAATACTTTGTTTTTATCGATTCAGTTCAAATTTTTTGTTTCATTTTTTTATGGCATCAGTCATTCAAGATTTGCTATTGTGTCATACATGTTTTTTTTCCCTCCCCCTCCTTTGCTGCCTCCATCATCTCCTCCTGTTTTTTTCTTTCTTTATGCATGGAGTCATTCTGCTTGTTCTGTACACGCCACCCCTTTCTATGGCATAGTGTTTTCTCTGCTCATCTTCTAGATCTATGCAACTTTGAAATCATCGAAAAGAATTCCTAATGGCCATTGTTGTATATACCCTCAGTGTGCATGTATATATATGTGTGTGTGTGCATGTGTGTGCTATAGCTTTGTGGCTGACCTCTGGACTGTCAGCATGTTGCCTCCTTTTAACACTTATTTTGTTTGCTTGGTTCATACTAAACTTTTTTTAGGTCTGAGTAGGTAAGTTTTTAGGAGTGATGAGGTCCGTTACATATTTTGGATTGACAAGCATGTAGGTTAGGATAGATCAGCTACTTAGATTTGAATTTTTTTTAAATAGTTAGAAATATTTAATACACATAGATTTGAAGAGTATTGAATACTACTGTCATCAAGAGTGTATTTCATGAATGCTAAAATCCATTGGTCATTTTTTTTTTTTTTTTTTTTTTTTTTAAGCAACAGATTTTCACGCTTCGTTCTGTGTGTGTGTGTGTGTGTGTGCACGCGCGCTAGTGTTCGTGCACATGCGTGTTGGTGTGTGTGTGTGTGTACATGGTCTCATTGAAAGGGAGGGGAAACAACTGGGTAATGATTATGAGCCACCTTCACGGTGAATTTCATTTTATGGTTTTCTTGTTTGCTTTTTTTTTTTGTCTATGATTGCTGCTGCTGCACCTTTCATATTCAGATCTTCGACATTTTGACTGATTGCAATTTGGATTTCCCCTTTTCATCCTCCCCCAGTTTTGTGATGTGTTAAAATATGCCAAGGGTCAGTATGCCAAGGATAATTGTAGTGATGAATTAGTGATGATGTCCGTTTGCTCCCTTGTCCATTATTTAACTTTGCACTCAATCGTATTATACCTGTGCCACTTCCAGAACAAAATTATGATGCTTAATATAAGCACTGTTGGTTTATGGACCATTTCTTGTTTAATTATCCTGTATGTTGTATTCTCTCTCTCTCTCTTTTCACACACATACACACACACAGTACCTACAAGGAAAATTAAAGTGAAGATATGGTACTTATTTTCTTCACTGTCAAACTCTCTGTGGCTACTTAAAAAACTTGTGTTTGGTCACTATTCTTAGTGCATTTGGCTCAGTTGAAAAAGAAAACGTGTGTGACACGCTTGGTTATGTCCCATTCATTTTTGCAGACCTAAAATATTCTGTTTTTTTCAGGCTTGGAAATACGTATTTGGTATTTTCATAATACACTGATTTCTTTAGCTAATGATTTCCGTTTTTTAATTTTCGACTGTGATGAGTGACTTAATGAGAAAGACTTTTTTTTTTTTTTTTTTGCCGTCCCATCTTCGTGTGCCACTTCAGTGGGAATTGCAACCACATGCCGCCGCTTTAATTCCGACTCCGCCGTCCACGAGCGTCCACAGCCACAGACACCCCATCCTGCCGCAGCCCCGGCACTGGCAATCCACAGGGAGCAGTCAATGTCAAGTTGTCAGGAGGCAACCCACTGGAAGAGACACTGCACTGCTGCCGAGTCACTTGGGTGGTGTTCAGTGGTGCCTGTTCTGATCAAACATAAGGCAGGACACCACCTACTAAAGCCCCCCTACTGATGACAATATGAATTGCTTAGTAATTGCTTAGTCGTAGAACCGGCATGGAATGAGCTCTACCTCCGGAGAGCCTGGCGCCACCGAGTGGACTCGCCGATACCAGTGACCCTGACCAAAGGTCACAGACCTGGAGGAGGACATGGAAATTGAGGTCACCATGAGATGCAGGGCATGGGAAAGGACCACAGAATTTGAGGGACTTTTGGGGGGTTTTTGGGTTGGATGATGCAGTCAGAATGAGGATGATTATGATGATGCAATGGATATTTATGCCAGTCTGAGACTGCATGACAGGGCGTGTACTCTACGCTTCCTGTCATAGTATATCCGCCGTCACACCAGGCCCTGACAGATACAGACAACCTACAGTGTCTGGTCAGGGAATTTGAGCAACACTCTCAGAGACGCATCCATTAAGTGGATGAAACAGCGTCAACCTGTGTGGTCCCAGACTTTCCCAACTGAGCCCGTAGTAGCAAACATCAAGCTCTGGGTATGAGCCGTGTCGGAGCAGAAAAATGCGCCATACTGACTCTGACGGGAATCGAAATCATGACCCAGTCGGGAGTCCGGACGCAACCACTTCGCCATGGTGGCTGGTATATAAAGGACTATTTGTCAACCCTCCCATAAGCATTGCAGCAGGCACATGCCTTGTAGTCACACAACACACACACACCACACCACCGTGCATAAATGCATGCATGCACATACACATGCATGCATACACACGACGGCATTCATGCACAGCACACACACACGACGGCTCCGTCTCCTCTCTCCATCTCTCTCCCCACACAGCACACTACCCTGTACACGACTGGAAGTAAGACTGGCGTCTTGGAGAGAGTATAGTTTTATAGTATTTGTATCAGTTAGTGGAGT